>QLOJ01010689.1:0-11946 GCA_003313625.1 Tricholoma saponaceum
TCTGACGTTGGGGGAGCGGTCGAGGAACCGTTCTTCGGTAAGCGCGTTGCTCCATCTGTGGTTGGGGTTTGAGGTGAGGACAAGGTTGGAATGTGGTTGTCAGAGACTGTGGTCATGATGGGGGGGAGTGGGGTAGAAAGCGAAGCAAAGGAGACAATATCTGCACTTGCCACCGTCCAGGCACATACTTCGCAAACTCGCACGAGCCGTCTGACTTAACTCCAAGGGAAGCACGACGGTGAGCTTCTATTTTTAGACACAGACCTGGATCGGATTTTGGGTGGCAGACAGGAAGTTGCGTTTGAAGAAAAGGAGAGCATCTCCACGTAACAAATAGGCACTCGTTTGTAATACAGATGTAAAACACAGGCAAATTTGGAACGCGCGAGAAGGGAACAGGGGAATTACCATCGATTTCAGGTTAGTGTCTTTTCTTCGGACTTGGACCTTGGCTTCTTAGTGGGCCTAGAATGTGTCTTTGTGTCCCTCCCTATTTTCGACGCCTTCGTCGTTTCTTCTTTCTTCTTTTCCAAGGAAAGGTCGACGTAAAGGGTGTGGGCGGGGAGGATTTTCTGGAAGCAAGGTGCGACTAATGAAAAACTTGAAAAACTCCCGGATAGATCAAGTTTAGGCTTCGACGGAGAAGGTGTGCCGGAGCATAGGGGAGGGGAAGGGTCTCGGGGCATAACCTTTTCGGCGGAGAGTTCGGCCAGCTTGTGTGGACACCATCTCGTCAACGCGGTGGAGTAGGTAGGACGGACTTCCTAGGAGATCCTCCAGCTTCGTGGTGGAGCACAGGAAGCGGCAAGATTGTTGAGGCGGGGATACAAGTCCGAAGAACACCGTGCTGACCCGGGGATTTGTCCGTCTTAGAAGTAATGATGAAAACGGTTGTTTACGGTAAAAACCAGAAATCGACGAAGAGAGGACACAGTTCCATTATAGAAAAACCTGGCACACCAGAGTAGGTGTTATTGAGAGTGTTAAGAAAGGAAAACAGATAAAACACCGTAGCCAGAGGTTAGGGGGTCAACTAAGAACTTAGATCAAATGCAATACAAACATTATATATCACTGTCATCTCTCAAAAAGACACGTGATATCATTGGTCTGGCTACGGGAGACTAACATTGAGCATCGAACTTGCATTCGCTAATCCGTGGATACCAGGGTTCTGACCAATTCGCAGACGACGAACAAGGCCCCGGAGCTCTCATGAACTAACTAGGTACGTACTTCAGCCATCACTGGTGCCTTTCGGCTCCAAGTCAGCAGCGTTGATTCATTTCAGGCACTAGATGTAGAGAAGGTGCCTATAAGTGTAACGCTCACTCATACTTGCTGTATACTGCATCAGACTATCATTCTCCGCGGAGACCTGACCCGGCCAACAATTCTCCTCATAACGTGATGAATCTCCACCACCGACCTAGCGTCCCTAATTCGGATATCCTTGATTTCTCCACGACACCCCTAGCAAATGACTATGCCGGCTTCTATGTCAAAGCTCTCGACAATGTTTTCACGCCCTCCGAATGTAATTACCTCGTCGACCTAGCTGAATCCGATGCTACGTGGTCGGCAGCTCCGGTCACAACCAACTATATATGATGGTCGACCAGACCCACAGGAACAGTGGGCGGATCCTACGGTTCGACAGTGATATAGCCAATCAGATACATCAGCACTTGCTACCTTTTATACAGGAGCTAGTGGAGATTAAGCCCAAACAAAAGTGGGAAGGTATCGTTGGACGGCCGGGAGAGTGGCTGGTGTGTGGCGGATGATAGGGTGAGCGTAACAATATTCTTTACTTCGAGTTGATTTAGACACTTATGGGACATTCCTAGTGTCAACGAGCGTCTAAGTTTCCTTCGATATGGGCCAGGAGATTTCTTCAAGCCTCACTGCGACGGCCAACTTGAACTTCGTGACGGCAAGAAATCTAGAGTAACGTTGCAGATATATTTGAACGACGAAGGTCTTGAGGGCGGCGCGACTCGTATCTGGGGGAACAATATGAAGCGGTTCATAGACATTGAGCCAAAGATTGGGAGGGTATTGATATTTCAGCAGAGGGGCCTCCATCATAGCGGAGAAGAGATCACCAAAGGTTCGAAGCATGCTTTGAGAAGCGATTTCTTGTTCGAGGAGTTGCCGGGGGATACCTAAAGATGTTTCTCCTTCAAATAGTATTCCGGAATGTAAGCCTATTATATCCAAACTGTCTTGACAACGAACACACATGAAACGCTCACCAACCTAGGCCGAGCTAGGATGATGTTTGGGTTATTCTATCTACGTTCATGAGCAGTATACGTTACACAAATGAATTTATGGGAAACCCAAAAGTTATACACAGAGAGCTGATCACTCTTCTTCTTCCTCGTCACCGGATACCTCGGTATTCTCCAGGAGAGCTTTATTCATGAGTTGCGCGAGATCTTGCTCTTCCGTCTCTGAAATCGCTTTGGGCTGTAAAATGTTCTCATTTCTCAATGCTGGTATCCCTAGATGTGATCGACGACTGACCTTCATTTTAACCACAAGATTACCGCCTTGGTCTTCGATTGTACCCTGTATCGATTCGATGGCTCGTTCCAAACGCTCAACGGCGGCGTACTGTGATTGGTATGACTCTACGATCAGTCACCGGACAATACATATTGGAGACAAAAACGCACCTTATCCGTTGCATTTGTACTAAGCACATACAGCGGAGGGGCCACAAGCTTTGCCTTAATCGGTACCGCCTCAGTGCTGGCCTTCTCACCAGCCCGTAGTGCCTTTTTGATTGCATCGATACCAGCTGGTGTATAACACGTCAGCTCGATATCAGCACGGAGCTTGATCGGTTGAGGCGTCAAACGTCTTGCAATGGTGGCCAATAGTAGCGAATGAGTAGCAGTTGGCATAGGTTTTGACAACGACCCGAAAACGACGTCGGGCTCACTGGCAGGGCTATGGGTAAGACGAAACATTAGAGAGGGAGGGAAGGAAAGCACGGACGTTAGGGCAAGCTTGAACGCATCGTAGGGATGCCCATATGTCTTCCCCAACGGCCACCCAATTGTCTCGTACAGCTTCTCCATCTTCTCCTCCTCATTCGGGCCACCAATAGGGATTTCGGGCTCAGGGATATCCTCCTCTCCAGCCTGGCGCGCCCGCCTCGCGGCCTTCTTACTCTCCCTCTCCGCTGGATCTGCTGCAGGTGCATCAATCGGCGCACCCTCAGCATCAAGAGATGGCAACTTCGAAGCGACGTGTCGCAGGATCGACGCCACAGTCTTCGATTTCATGTATCTTTCTTCACATTTTACAATATCCTCCGGAGAGACACGACGTTTTGATAAATCGATGTAGCCTGGAAACGCCAGCAATGTGAGCACTAAGCTGATCTATGACGATCAACATCCGGCACACCTTTCTCCTTGTCTACTCGTAATACCACGACGACCTCATTCCGACCCACTCTAATAAGCTTTTGCACCGATCTTATGCGTCTCCGAGAAAGTTCTGACAGTAGGATCATCCCCTCCGTGTTGTCGTATTCGAGCTGTGTATTGGTGAATAAAATTTCGGCAAAAGAGGTACACACATCATACCAATTTGACATAAGCCCCCATCTCTGCAATCTGGCGAACTTGCACCATGACAAGCTCGTCGACCTCCGGATACTTTTGTTCATAATAGCGCATTGCGATGGTTTAAGAGAGAAGGATTATATAAGAACGAATTGATTACTCAAACTACAACCCTAACCCTAGGCATCTTTGTTACAAACCAACATCCAATATTAACCTCGCATTTTACATAGAGGAAGGTATCCGAGTCTAATTGAAGATTGCAACTATAAAATTATGATCGTAATAGTCATGGGATTTGAGACGTCATGGTATGCTATGCAGATTGAATAACGCGACAGTCATGAGTTGGGACATGAAGTGCAACAAACGCTGCTTAGAGCTGTACTTTGCTGTTAAGACGAAGGGCTTCTCCCCTGTAATAAATCCAGATGGGGAACGGAATACCAAGGACGATGGCAAGACCTGCTAGCAACTATCAACAATTAATACAATTAATATTCATGGGCATCATTGCAAGAAACGGCATACCGAGTTTCCACCACCAGCGCCGAGCGCATCGAACATTTGCTGTCCGAACAGCGGAAATGCAAATCCCATCGCCGACCGGAGTACCTGGAAGATCACCTTCGGCATGACGAACCATAGTGATACAGGGGCTACTTACGGATGCCGCAGCCATAGCACTTGCGGCGAACTTGAAAGCGTCAACCAAGTATAACGAGACGGGCAGACTGCCGAATGAGCTCATCAGCACTGGCGCAGGATGCCACCTAGACAGATGGTATCGTACAAAGAGGTCATCATTCCTGGATGCAAACATGTCAGTGAGCATAGTGTACATGGAGTGTTATCCCCATCTCACCGAAACCGAAGATACTAGAGCCAATAATCGGCATAATCCAGTGAAGTTTCTCTTGCGCAGACCAACCATACCAGCTAGGTGGTGCGAGATGCAAAAAAGCTAGGTCAAAAGCGAAATGTACATGAAATATAGAGGAAGGCATACAATAGCCCGATCGGGACGAAAAAAGAACCAAAGAGCAGTGCAGGCATACGCATCTCCGGCTTTCCCTTGCCTCCGTTCTTGTCTGCTAACTGACAGAATCCACGAAGTTAGCAAATCGTCCACAGACTTGCTTGAGAACACGCAAAGCAGGACTAACGTGCTGGTATATCTTATTTGACCACCTGGCGCCGAATACCGTCGACATTATGAATCCCAGACCGAGACCTAAGTATGCCAACCCTCCGATCCCAGGTGAGAAACCGTATGTTGAACTGAAAAATTCTACAGCCGAAGGCACAATTAGCACCCGTAAACTCCGATGAAAAAAGCGGAATATGACAGCGTACTCGGAAACGTGGTAAACATAAGGTAATAGACACCTAAACATATTGACATTGATTATCCAGCATCTTCAATGGCGAAAGCACGGGGCTTACTAACCAAATAAGCTGGCGTCAATCAATTTAGTCAATCGCATAACATTTGGAAGGGACGGAAAACGCACAACGCCATATAAAGACTAAGCAAGAAGCAGATAAAGCTCCGAAATAGCAAGGTGATAGGCCGACTGAGACTAATCCAGAGGTACTGAAGCTTGTTATCTTGCACTCTACTCACAAATGGCAAAGAAGGATTTTCGGGGTCACAAGAAAGTGTGGCAAGCCGACGACGGATAACTGGAGCATAGGTTTCCCTCAACAGGATGATGCCAGCAATGGTAATAAGTCCTCCAAAACCTGAATAAATAGGCGGGCTTTAGAGGTGTCCGGTGTTAGGCACTTGAGGCTCTCACCAGCAATCGTAACAAAGATGTATTTGATGCCCACGGTCTGTGCAATGAAGCCACCAGCAATGGGACCAACCACTGGTCCTGCCACCCTGTTCCGTCAGTGTTTTTCATCGCCGATCTTGAGTCTATGAACGTACCAAGAAGTGGACCAAGAGTATAAAGCGCCATGGCTGATCCACGATCACGTTCAGAGAAGAGATCACTTATAGATCCTGGTCCACACGCGATGGGGCCACCTCCCGCGAGTCCCGCTGCATCGCGTTTTAGATACAGTTACAATTTCATAAAGGAACTCACCTAGGAAGCGAAATCCCATCAATGAACCGGTGTCAGGAGCGAAAGCACACCCTAAATTAAATCCTATAAAAAATAAATTGGTGATATGGAGTACCTACACGGTATTTGAAACGGAGAAGGCTACGACACGAATGAAAAAGTGCAAACCCAGGTTCGACCGTACATCTCTGAGAGCGGTGCAAAGAAGATCGGCTTGTGACATGTCAGTAGACAGTAATATACCGGAACGGATGAGGGCTACTCACAGAAAGAGCGAAAGAGAGTAAAAATATACTCAACGTCAGGGAGACTATCGTTTCGTTCGTAATCTTGTATTTAATTGCTACTTCTGGGAGGCCAGAAGACATCATCGAACTCCCCAGTGGAGTGAGGAAAGTATAGAGTGCAATCTTCAATATACGTCAGAAAGATTCAGGTCGCACTAGTAGAACAGAAATGAACGAACAATAAATACAGCTGTCCATTTCTTCCTAACTGACCAATTCCGTGCATTGGCAGGATCATTTTCCCACTCGTCCTGCAAGGTCTGAATCGCTGTGTCCGTATTGTGCCCAGGAGTGACATCTTCGGTTCGATCAGACTGGTCAGGAAACTTTTCAAAAGGGATGACGGCGGTCGTAGAGGATGCTAGGGAGACCCCAGTAGCGGGTCGGAGCTCAGCAAGAAAAACTCAGCTGCCCATTTATTTACATAGATAAATGAGCGCGGCGGGCACGGATAAAATACCACTCAAACATACGTTTGACGTGATGGGCATTGGTCAATATCGCTTCCCATCATAAATTTGTCACCAACTTTTGGGTGACTGGTGCCGTCAGACTGTTAGTCGGGCAGGATGGTTCCCGGCGCTGTCAATGACATGAGAAGCTTGCAGTTATCTGTTTAATGGCACCGATCTTGACCGTTATCCAGCAGGGTGATGGTACACTTTGCTATATGATAAAGGGCAAGAATGATCAACGTTTGAACTCGGTGAGCTCCGAATAGCGAGACCAATTTTATCACGTGTATTTTTGACTTCGACCAACAAAGGATTTGTCTGCCGTAGCTCCAGAGTTGTACAAGCATTGGATCATGCCCGCAGGATTAGGGAAACATCCCCAAATAATTGCTGAAAGCTGGGAAGTGACCCAACAAGTCGGGTTTCTTCTGAGCCTCCCTCCTCACGAGCGTCGATGTCGACGAAAACCCGTTCTGCACATCGACTACCCATTTGATCAAAAGGAAAAGCCACCGAAATTGGAAACCCCCATCCCCGATTTGTGACCTAAAAGGCAGGTTTGCAGAGGTTTGTTTGCAGCAAGAAGACACGCGGGCCAAATCTCATTGATCATGCGCCCCGGAAGCAAAGTAGAGTTTGAGAACCTCTACTAAGACCTGCCTTTACCGGTGAACCAGCTTGAGCTGGAGATGGCGAGCACCACGAATGGTGGAATTGATGCAACTGGTTGCGAATGAGTTTCGATGACCATAGATTCCGTGTCACCACACCATACCTTTTAATGTATCAAGGCATCAAGAAGCGAAGCCGGAGAGTGTGAGATCAGAAATACGACAAAATTTAAGTGCGCACGCATTCATTCCATCACTGTTGCACCATATGCGAGCCCGACCACTCGCTATCTCAGTTTCCGGCCCGCAACACCGACGTCCTGACGTCATATTTATAACTTGAGGAGTCGACGACTAAGAGTTAAGATATGGGTTATCAGCTGTGGATGAGTGGAATTTAGGAGCTCGGCCTCAGTCAGGTATTCGGAAAATCCCGATGAGTATGGTTCTGATTCATATGTCAAATAATATACAATTGTTGATGGTACATCAACTTATCTAACATCCAGTTCGGAAGTCTTCTCAGTCTAGTTCTCCTTACTGAGGGATTACTCTGAGCTCTAGTTTGGTCAATTCCAACGGTTTATCTCACTGGCTTCGAAGTTGAAATTTTGAAACGTTGAAGGACGACATTCTTGCTCAATCATGTTCTACGTAAATCTATTCTTGCGCTAGATTCTGGTGTAACTCCCATCAGCAATTTTCTGGAAATAGCATGTAATTGACCAAATATTTCATGAGAACAAAGCTTTTACTCCATGAGTTCTTGTTCGGGCAATCAACTTCAAAAGTTTAAACTTGAATCACAAACAATAACACATCGCTAAACCATGTCCACAAAATCATCATTCCCGTCGGGACCAGTCACCAGTCTCAGTACTTGCTCAGTACGGTTTCCAGCAGAGACCAAAACGTGACTCGGATGTTCGCACGTTCATCCGAAGTCCCGCCAGAATCCTCCTCAATGGCGACTGAAGTAAAGGTACCATCGTTGGTTGGCGATAAGTCGATCTTAAGATTAAGGCGAGCAACACCTCATTCATCTACTCTTCACAACCTCACGGTCATCTATGGTAGGAGCGAAGTTCAGAATGTTAAATCACATTTCCCCTTGAAGGACGGTGCGTATTTGCGTATTTTGCCTTGATGGCGCTCACACCTCTGCCAGACGCAGCTTTCTCTGACGAGATCATTTCTCTTCGAACAGTATACTCTTCATACTTGGACCGATTTCTATTCTGGAGCCAAACACAGATGGGATACGCAACGCACCTACCTAGTAGAGCTATGGTATGGCGATGCTCCAAACTTTGTGCGTCTGGTCCCTAGTAAAGGGACGTTAGCTGCAGCCATTTTGGAATTCCGGCCCGATCTTTGCAAAACTACATTTAACAACAGGGAGGATTGTTCTGAAGAACTTAAAGATCTCCCGTCATCTCCCCTGACCCTACACTCCATTTCATCAAGAAGTCGTCCTACAGATATGAGCGGCGTAGTCTCCGTCTCTGAAAGTGATCTCCGTATGTGGTGCAATTTCTGGGGAAGACGCATAACGGAGACCTTGTCTTCGAAAAATTTCCTTCGGACCTCTTCATTTTCAGCTTATTCAATCCTCGAATGGTGACCATCGCTACTACCAAGCAATTCATGCTTCACCCTATAGACGGGTCGCCGACATCACTATCCATCGAGATCTTGTCCTCCGCAATCTCCTATACTCCGGAGACATATCAAAACCGGTCGTCATTGCCGATCCTGGGGATCTGGTCCTTGTGCGGCACCTGAAGTTCGCGATCAGAAGAACTTCACCACTGCAAGCGATGTGTATGCCTTCTCAACTTGTTTGATGCAATTTATACTTCTTGTCACCCCTCGGCGTCCATTTATTGAATATCCTATCCCTGAGCCCTTCGATGCCATATACAAGGTGTGCGCCTAAGAGGAGGTTCACGAGCGACCCTCATTGGCAGAGCTTCGAAGCATGGTGGACAATATCTGATATAGCTGCTGGTTCTATTGTTGTGATCACTTGCCAGTGCTTACGCACACACTGGCACGTAACGCTGTCTAACACGCAAACTTGTTTAGTAATTGTTCATCCCCAGTCTATCCTTTCTGCTACGATCCTTGCGACGTCATATATTGCCCGTCCAGTGGAGTGTGACCAGATAGATGACGGGGGTGCGGTTTAGCTTGAGGGACTGTAGCGCTGAATTCACTGGAAAGAAGTCAGCGGCACATTACATTTCGAGAGGCGGATCCGAATGCACCCGAGGCTCTTGTGCAAGAGTGCATCAATGAGTAACATACGTGGTTCTTTGCTGGTCTTGCAGCGGGCAGTGGAGGTTGCACGAGGACTCGAGGAGAGCGGTCGCACTCACTGACAGTACGGGGGACTTGGAAACTTGCACTGGCACTTTTTCCGACTCGACTGTTCGACTCATGTATCCAATAAGTAAAAACACCATTGTCTCGCACCCAAACCATATAAGAAGATTATTCTAGCTTGCCATATCCGATGTGGGATAGTTGAGTAAGTGTTGCATCGCTGTAATACTTGTTTTGCCGATCTTGATCTTGATCTTAATCGTTGTGCACTGCATTCGCAGGTGGACAAAGTCGCTACCGCTGAAACAAAACATTTCCGAGTGACTGCAATGACATTGGCCACATCACACCCCTGCATTTAAGTTTACATTTCCCCGACTTCAAGTTAATCAGCGACTCAGCGCTGACGGCAAACGTTTTCTCATTGAGAACAAGGGTGTACGACCCACAGGAAATCTATTATGGGTCGTCAGCCAGGGTGTACCAGGTAATTCCGAAAGCAAAGATTGTGCAGAAGATTTCGTTTCAGAGGCATACACTGGATTAGATAAATGCGGCGTACAGGTGCAGTCTATACCGACCCCGACACAAATGCAAGTGTTTACGATAGTTTCCTCTGGCTATGATTCTGTCACCCAAACATTCACGGAACACTACATAATACATAGTGGAGTCTGATAAGTTATGTTTCACTTTCCCCCTGATTTGCTGATCCGAGGCAAATTTGCGACGTGCCCTATTTTGGAGACCGAGACATTCGAGACTCATCGATACGTCATGCCCCTGCATCGAACATATATAATCCCGTGCGTTTTGCAAGGACGTCTCACATATCCACACAACCGCTACACTCAACTGCTAACTACATCTCTCATGGCATCAGACTGTACCTGCCAAACCAACTGCGGGTGAGTCCCTATTCAGACTACAACGACAAAATACTTATTTCTGCGATCCAGCGCCTGTGGTCCCTCTGGAACGGGTTGTGCCTGCCCCAAGAACAAATGTAACTGCAGCAACTGCGTGAACAAGTTCCACACTGCTAATGTACGTCTGCGTAATATTCTACCCACTACTACTCCGAGTTCTAACTTATCTCAGTGTACTTGCTCCGGTGCTGCTGACAGTTGTGGCTGCACCACCGATAACAAGCCTTGCACCTGTTGAATGTACATAATCCCCCTATTTGCGAGAGATAGGTAGTCCATGAATATTGCGATTATCTGTTATACGACTTGAATATGTAAATGTCTATTCATTGTTCACTCTTCCGCGGTAACATCGTATCAGTGGCTCCCCGAGGTAATATTTCCGCTTACAAACACTACCTGTACAGCGGCATATCTAAATTCCAACATCACTTATATTGACCACCTGAATAAGCGTATGACTTACGTAGCTGTTGCAACAATAATCTCGGAGTTGGTGGCGTGGCTAATGAACGCGAGCGACATCGAACAGAGCACGGTAAATACCACGATGACGCCAAGGCGAATATTATTAGAATTGATGAAGTAAAGGACCACAATTGATAGAATGGGTAAGATGGAGGAGAACACGACAGCAAGAACTCGAATTGTGAGACGAATGCGAGATTCGGAGAAAAATCCTAGAGAAGATCCCGGTGAAGAACGTAGTTTATCTGCCTTTGAAAAGTATAAGCTAGTAACAGGACATTGCTTGATGGCTTACCTCCGTTTGAAAATATTTGTATAGATGATCTTCCAGAAACTGGGAAAGGGCTTCGTTGTTGTTGTCTGGCCCAAGCGAGATTAAGTCTTCATGATTCTCCTCGGCGAGATATTCCGCGTCCATCTTAGATATCATCGTTGTATTTTCTGCTAGGATACGAAGAAGTGTCTTTCGGGATCGCACCGTTGGCTGCTTGAGAGTATGAAGCCAAGCTTGAGCTTGAAGTGCTTTGGCTAGGAAATACCCCAGAGAATTAGGGCTCACCCAAGTAATTCAACGAACGTCCATACTATACTCTTGCATGACTTTGCGTATCTCCATTGTCACCTTCCACATCTCCCCATTAGAATCAAAGTTGCTACGATCCCCTTCAGCTTCTGCCTTCAGCCCTGCATTACGCATGGCTCGCCAACTTCGCGGCATGGCCCAGATGTCGTTACCTTTCGTAACATTGTTGGCTCTTTCATCCAATAGGACTAATCGTGCCTCAAGCGATGCCAGTTCAGATTGTAGATAAAGTAGATTACGGGCACTAAGAGTCGCAAATCGACGGTAGGTGCTTAAAGTAGGGTCCAGTGCAATATGAGAGGAGAAATGCTGGAAACCGATCGCTGACGGCCTACGGGGAGTCGATGCCATTAAGATATTTGTACTTGGCGTAGATGGGCAGGGGATGTGGCCATGTCGTTTGGGTGATAACTGGGCGATAATGGACAAGAAAGGTGCGTGGCTGTGCACTGCCACCGACCTTACTGATAGAAATTGCAATGGAGCATCAGATTAGTTCCGAGTCATATTGGAGTACATGCAGCACAGATGATAACGATAACAGACTCGGAGCGGTTTAGGGTTCGGTTAAAAATGGCATAATTGTTAACTAAGAATTATTAACCGGTTATTAACCTGTTATTAAC
>QLOJ01010690.1:0-60044 GCA_003313625.1 Tricholoma saponaceum
AGGGAGACGTTATCCCTCATAAAATACAGTCACAAATAAAACCAAATATGCATATAGTTATAAGTAGTACTAGTACTTCAAGTTATGTGACTAAGTACAAGTCTCCATCTCAAGTTATGCCTCCTCGCCGTGCACCCTCTCAGAGCTCTGCTTCTCCGTCTAGACCTCCAAGTCCTCCTGTGGATAACGATCAAGTATGTTCTTCCTCCTCAGTGTCGTCTTCAATGATTGTTCCAAGGTACCCTACTTCGATAGCGTCGATGAACTCCAACAACATGTACGTTCTAATTCGTCTTCTTTTGATTTCTGACCTACTCGCACCTTCTGCTGCTCAGGGAATCAATGTTCAAGACATCCTGAAACTCAAAGTAGCTTTTTAAATTATCCGCAGGGTTACAATAACACAGACTTCTGTAGTCTGCAGCTATCAATACCGTCTCTGGTGTGAACATGACAACCAGACGTCAGATGCTAAAGATCAAGGTCAGCTTCGCCTCTATATATGCGCGATTCCATATCTTTAACACCATGTCAGGGCATGTCCGAAGCCAAAGTTGAAAAGATAAAAGTTCCTAACAGTTCGCAAGGTTCTTGATGCGTCGTTGCTGAACCCCTTTCCGCTTCCTCAGGAAGCCGCCCATAAAATACTTGTCAGTTTTCAACACATGAAACGACTGCTGATGTGCTTCGCTAACTATCGTCCACAGGGCTCTTCTTTTGCCACTGGTGTTGATATTCAAGAAAAACGTAAAAGGGTGTTGATCATCAGTACTGGAAGTAAATCCGTCGATGCAATACTTGGTGGTAGGATTCTCTCGCATGTTGATCTACTCGCCCATTGAGAGAATCGTTCCAGGAGGGATCATGTCGCAGTCTATTTCAGAAGGTATGACCGAAGTCCATGGTGTACCCAGTACCTCAACTTGATTGGCAGTTTATGGCGAATTTCGAACGGGAAAAACTCAGCTGGCCCATACGATAAGCGTCGTTACCCAGCTCCCCACGGACCTAGGAGGCGCGTCAGGCAAGGTGTGGGTTCTCTCCATTGTTGAGTGCTCAATCGATTAAGTTTGCATAGGTAGCTTACATTGATACTGAGGGTAGGCTTTTCTTCTGTTCCTCGATTCGTTTTTAAACTTGCTTCAGGGACTTTTCGTCCTGATCGCATACGGTCAATCGCTGATCGTTTTGGCGTCGATGGCAACATGGCATTGGAAAATATTCTCTATGGTAACTGATGTTCATCACCGCCACCACCACCTGCTAAGCAATGTTCAGCTCGTGCATTCAACAGCGAACATCAGGTTTGTTGTCACCTTTCATTTCCCATTTTTGCTGACATTATTCAGATGGAACTGATCAATGAATGCTCTCTCCGTTTTGCAGAGGATAAGGATTTCAGACTCTTAGTATGACTTGCGTTTCCCGCAGTGACGCTGCTCATGAATTTTGTGTCAAGATTATTGATAGCATCATGGCATTGTTTCGTGTCGACTATTCTGGAAGAGGCGAACTCAGTGAACGTCAACAGAAGGTCGGTGTTATTCCACGAACGGAAACAACTATACTGAGTGTTGGAATAGCTTGGACAGGTGCGAGCAATTGAGGATGATCCAACCCTTGTCTGACCGCGGACTTAGATGCTATCAAAATTGACGAAATTATCAGAGGAATACAATGTCTGCTTTTTCTTGTTGGCACTTCTTCATTCTTGAACTTGATATATAGGTTGCCATTTTGCTCACAAATCAAGTTCAATGTATGTAGTATTCTTCCTGCAAATCACACGTATTGACTAACGAAACTAAAATTCATGAGCTGATCCGGGTGCAACAATGACTTTCGTTGCTGGTGGAGCCCTCAAGCCAATTGGAGGCCACATTTTATCCCATGCTTCCGCCACCAGAATCTTCCTTCGTAAAGGTCAGGGCATCAGAAAGCTACAAACTCTGCATGTGATTCAATTCTTTCATCAGGCCGTGCAGAAGAACGCGTCGCAAAATTGGTAGATAGTCCTGACCGACCAGAAAGCGAGGCTTCGTATAAATTGGATGAGGGTGGCTGGGCGGACGTTTAACGTTTAACTGGTACCTGACTCGCTGTTTCTCTTGCTCCAACTTGAGGCCTGGGTTAATGTGTCCTGATGTTATGTTTTCCGTCTTACTACTATATGTGTACTAGAAGTTGTACCAGTGCTTCTCAGACAAGTGTTTGTCTGAGAGCAAAGCAAGGCTGCAATGAGTTAGTACTTGAAAAACTCCAGAGCTCCTTGGGTACGTGCCAGCATCGAAGCCCTCCCAACCTGTTCAAGATAATGGGTGTGAAGTTTGAACTCGTAGAACATTTGCTGCTATTCAACTTGAATTACACACTAGAGCATAGCATAGTTATTATCTGATTCCCTTCAATTACATTGTCGTCGCCAGACACTGAAGTTAAAGTCTTTGAAATTCGAGATTGGGAAGACTCAAGAGGTCGGAAGATACTGACATATGAAGATGGAACTTCGCGAAATGCGATATATTTAGCAACATCGAACAGTAGAAGTTGGATTATATAGAAGAAACAAGAGGGTCGGTATATACATATTGGCATTCATGATTGCATGAGAAAATCGGAAGTCAAGTACAAAACCAGTAGGACGGGTATACGACACAAGAGGCTGACGTGGATCGCAGGGAAAAATGGCTGTCCCATACCATAATCTACAGCCACCGCAGCCAAGTAGTCGTATCCTGTCGGACGAATTCAAGACGCCATTCACGATGCCGAGGTAATTATCGTTGAGATTACACGTCCGATGGGAATTCAATCCATCCTTCCCGCCCGAATGTGTTCTCCCCAGAGTAGCTCACATACAGGAAGTTATCCTCGTCCCTTGTAGCCGATGACGTCAGATGTGACGAGAAAGTATGGAATGCGGGTACGTACTTGTGTTCCTCGTATATGGCGCTCATAAGGGCGGCCGTAGGTGGTAATACTTCATCGACGAAAATGAAAATTGCCTTCTCTGGGGCCAGCTTGATTCGTTTGCGGATGACGTACACGAACTGGCCGACAGTTAGATCCTAAACGATTTTTCGTTCCTAAGAGCTTTCGAAGTAATCGATGAACTGGAACTCACGGAAGGTACTAAGTACTTCTTCTTGTCGATAGTGGGGATGTCTGTTCTGTCGGCTTTCTCACAGATGACCTATGATTACGCCACACAGCTGAGTACAACAATTTTGCTAGACCGCGATAAGCCTATAACTGACCGGAATACGATCCGGATATTTCTGTCGAATGCGCTCTGCTTCTGCCTTGCGCTTCTCTGGATAGCGAAACACATGAGTAAGATAGTTGAAAGGGGATCGGGGCTGTTTGGCTGACCAAAAGGGTGCTCATCCTTGAACTTGGATCTCATGGCGAAAGTAAGGGCTGGATATGGTATTGAACGAGGGGAAGAACAACGAGATGCTGGTTATTGTCAGAAAGCAGTTAGAATGGGATCGACAGAGACACGCGAAGGCCTGACTCAAGGACAACACTTGTCAACAAACCCTTCAGACTGAAACACTCCAGAAAAGGAGTGTTTCCAAATTGTAACCCATTGAGGTACGAATACAGTGTTTGAGCCAAATGCCTTAACCTGGGCGTCAGCCTTCGCTAATCGTCAATCTCTTGGACTTTGCTGCGGGACTTTGCTGCGGCTACTGCGACCCCGTACATCCGCCTGAACATTCCATACTTACTCGTCCACTGTCGAACCTTTGAATTGGCGGTAAACGACAGCTTTCGACTTGCTATTCATTTTTGATTTCGTAACTCTAGCCCAAAGTCACACCAGGTAATCTGTCTTGAACCACGTACGACGATAAAAAGCATCCTCAATAGCAAAGGCAACAACGCTTGCATGATTGGTGAAAATACGACTCTTGAGGTCCGGATACGACCTCAACCCTTGGAGTTCAAGGATGGTATTGGAAACTATGGGGCAGCCGTGCCAACCATAGATATGCATGCCACCCTTGGCTCTAGGCCATGACCGGCGACACAAAGGAAATCCAGGATAGCGGCCAGGACGCGTTAGTATTGTTGGAAGATTGAGAATGAGGCACAGCAGGTGCTTTCAAAGACCATGGTCAAGCACCTATCCATGATCAATTGACAAGGCCCATTTGTCCAGGCGCGACTTTCTTTCCAGCCCAACGTTGGGCTCTTCACACTAGGTAAGCAGGTTAATTAGACAAATGTCCTCAATACCTAGCTAGACAAGAGTGTACTGCTTTCCAGGCAATGATAACGCGTAATGACACGCAAGATAGTGCGAGGTGCGGGAGAGATTATTACTACTTGAACAGAAGTACAGCCAGGCTGCATAGCACCGTTAATGATATGAATCACGTGGACGTTTCATTTTGAGTGCCACGACTCCGTTCAGCTGCGAAAGTAAGAGTACTAAGACTATGCAATTGGCGTGGCTGTTACTCTTACCATTGGCACAGGGTGTTCTATCCAATCGTGCAAATGATACCCTTTTGTGGGGGCTCTATAGGCCTAACCTCTACTTTGGTCTTAGGCCACGAATCCCCCAATCTTTAATGGCTGGGCTGATGTGGTTTGGCACCCAGGATTATCAATCTATCAGTCGTCAGTAGGATCCATTCTCTTGTCATTTCGCACTTTCGATATATCAGTCTTCAGGGACACGTCATGCTTGTGATCAGGCTGACAATTTGGACAGCTATACTTGGACAGAGTACGACAGGCGTGAAGGCGGTGTGCAAGTCATTAACGACGGTGCGAATAACGTTAGAATCACAACGGAATTTCTTAAAGTTGCTGGTGGAGAACATGGGGGTAGCTGGGCTGTCAGAGTGAAAGGGGAGGCAATAAAACCAGGTATGTCCCTAGAACTGGTTCCTCACTTATGGAGTTGACGTACATACCCCAGACGTACATACCCGCATCTCTACAATTTTCTACTTTGGGCTTGAAGGACTCGGTGGCCTTGAGATGGAAACGGACGAAAATGAAAATGTATGCCACCCTACCCTCTCCAATTCAATCCGGCTAACATACATTTAGGGAATCACAGGGGAGTTCAGGCTTTCTGGATCCACCTTGGAGTTGGATGAATTTGTTATTCGAGTGGTGGATGGTTAGTTAAAACGCTTAGTTGCCACCTGTTTCCTAACATGTTCGTAGGCCCAAGCAACACGGCAGTCACTGAAGGTCACCATGCCAGCGCATTTGAAGAACGGATTGGAAAGACTCACTATGTTGGCCAGCCTGTTCCTCCAGGAAATATCTGGCAGGCAAAAGGTATGTTGTACTTGAAATACGCATTGCAGGACATGTCTATTAACGCTTCCTATCTTCTAGATTTAATCATGAAAGCACTTATAGATCGAGCTCGTGACGTTATCGTTCCGTACCAGGATCCGACGAAAGGCCTACCTGATCCGTCTTTCGTTCTTCAGCTGCCTGATGAAGTATACACCGGAAGCAATCTCTATGCTATCCAGAAATCATTTGACGGAGAATTTCAATTTGATATCTTTTTTGAAAGTGGCAGTTCCAAGCAGAAGCTAAGCTGTATGTATGCATCTTTGGTGTTTCATCTAATTAAATGAGGATTTGTACAGCATCAACACTTGACCAGGGTATTCCAGCACTTGTAGCTTCCTATAGTCAGCGGTTCCAGTCGGTTTTTCCATATCCCGGGGATTATTCCACGGACAAACAAAAATCTTTGGAAGCTTTTTCTAAGGCAATCACGTCCAGCCTTGTTGCAGGCGTTGGGTACTTTTATGGAACATCTATCGTGAATAGAAAGTTCTCGTATGAGTGGGATGAGGATGAGGACACATTTCAGTCCTCGAACTCCAAAGGAAAGAGAGATGGCGAAAATAGTATGATTGGTGCCAAATTGACTGAACCAAAGGCGCTGTTGACGGCAACACCTAGCCGCAGCTTCTTTCCCCGAGGGTTTTACTGGTAAGGCTGTGTCGTTCACTGACTGAACGCTGCTGACTTTCTCAGGGATGAGGGATTCCATCTTTTGCATATCGGTGCATGGGACAACGACTTCAGGTGCCGTATTCCCTGTACTCGTGACCAGAATTTGATGGTTTTTTCTCTTTATAGTCTTGAAATTTTGAAGGACTGGATTGATTTAATCGACGAAGATGGATGGGTGGCACGAGAACAGATTTTAGGTGAGGAAGCGAGGAGTAAAGTGAGTTTGAAATGGCAATACTAGTCTGATACTGATGGAAGCCTATGCAGGTTCCAGCAGAATTCCAAACCCAAGTGCCCAACTATGCCAACCCACCCACCCTAGCGATGGCTGTTACTGCTTTTGTCGGTCGTATTAAAGCCGCTGATTTGGATGGCCCCTCTGCAAAGGACCTTGGCATGGACCTTGGTATAGGGGTGGGTGTGGAAGCTCGGGTTCTACTTTCTCCCTTCCTCCAGCCTCCAGCATCTGGCAGTCGGTATCTCGAGTCACCCGAACTCGCGGTTTCTTACTTGAAATCTATTTACGAGCCACTTAAGCGCCATTATGATTGGTTTCGCCGGACACAGAGAGGGCAGATCAAGCAATACTCTCGCGTTGCGAGGTCGCGAACGGAGGCTTATCGCTGGCGGGGTCGGTCTGAACTGCACGTCTTGACAAGTGGTCTAGACGACTATCCCAGAGGACCACCACACGCAGGTGAACTGCATCTAGATCTGATATCGTGGATGGCGTTCTTTACGAGGACGATGAGAGAAATTGCTGCCTTTGTTGGTGAAGTAGACGACGAAATCTCTTTCGGAGAGATTGAGAAGGCAATCTTGGGTAACATTGATGGTAAGCCTGTCCAATATTGTTGAAACCATATTCACGGTTTTATGACAGATTTACACTGGAATAATGAACAAAAAATGTATTGCGATGTTAACGTTGACGACGATGGTAAGCGTTACTGATGGATGATCCATATCTGAATCCTTCTATATGGTTGTCTTTTTCTTTTGACAGATCAGTCCTACCACATCTGCCATAAGGGATACATATCCTTATTTCCTTTCCTACTGTCGCTTCTCCCGCCTTCGTCTCCCCAACTAGGCCACATCTTTGATCTCGTGCGAGACCCAAATCATCTGTGGTCGCCCTATGGCCTGCGCAGTTTATCGGCTTCGCACTCTGAATTCGGACACGGTGAAAATTACTGGAAGGGACCAATATGGGTGCAAATGAATTTCCTCGCACTTCAAGCTTTGCATAAGGTACATTTTTACATCTGACCCTGGTCGTTCTTGAACTCAAATGGGATAGACATATGCTTCGCAACCCGGCCCACACCAAACTAGAGCCAAAGAAATTTATGGCGACTTGCGAAAAAATATAGTTGAGAATGTGTTCAAAGTATGTTCTGGTTTTGATTCGTTGTTTCTCTTTTGAGAAATGACCCTGTTCACTTTTTCAGGAATATGAACGGACCGGCTACGTTTGGGAGCAGTATGACCCTACCACCGGAGAAGGGAAAAGGAGGTAGGCGCTTATTCCGTACCAGCGAGGTGGTTGATTCATGGCTCTATTTCAGCCATCCATTTACGGGTTGGACATCATTAATTACTTTGAGTGAGGATCCTCCCTTCTTATCCTGGCAGGAAGCTAATCCACCTGCAAATAGTTCTTGCAGAAAAGTACTAGAGCGCAGACTGTATATCCACCAATAGACCTACTTTAGCAGGGAACTATTTCGCGATGTTCTAGAATTTTGTTAAGGATGAAGCATCGTTCACCAGCTATATTGCAAAACAAAGGTATGCGTGGAACACTAGACTTGGAGTCGGTTTGCCGCCATGCATCGTTTGTAGTTTGCACTGTTGGAAAGTCTAGTGAAATTCTTTTCTTGCTCACCTTCCCAGATAATAAAAGGGACTATCCTTTTTACGGCCCTTTGCTTGTCTTTGACGAGCAATGAACATCACTGTACGTCTGGGAACGTTGCATGAAAAACTCCTGGCACACTATTCTTACTCTTGTCGTATGGAATGCTCTGATGACAGCTAATTCATGGTAACATAAGTTACATATACTTTATTATATGTAGCATAAAGATATGATGCCAATGGTTCACGTTCGATTTAAGAGTGTCGTCAGGTCCTAACAGCAACGACGGGTCTGTGTCGGTTGCTCCAATTGGATGCCAACTACCCAACGCGAAGCACCTGAACGCCCGTCTTCCTCGTAATAGCAGCCCTAGACCGCCTTCCGGTAGAGTCTACCTGAGATCGCGTCCTTGGAGGGTTGGGTTTGGCTTGCGCAGCGGTTGTCAGCTTTCCTCTGGTCGTCGGTTTCACCTTGTCCACGATATTCAGATCCTGTATAGGCATGTCAAAAACCTCCTCGACGGCAGAGGGTCCAACCAAGGGCCAGTTGTTTGTCCTTTCTGTGAACAATAGTTTCCTCTCGTCATTTCCCAAAACCTTTTTGAAGGTCGAGGCGCGCCGTTTCGAGGGGCTGGATTCGAGGTTGCTGTAATGGGAAGAGACTTGGTGACGCTTGCTGGGAGACAGCGGTGGTGGGAAGCTCCTGTCCGCAGAGGCCATGGAAACATCTTGACAGAGAGGAGCAATATTTTCTAACTCTAAATGAGGTTTGTTGGAACCTATTCGTGTATCAATAAAGTACTAACAATAAATCGAAGGCGACTTACCCCTTCTTTCTGCCTTGGTTGTCACATTTTCTTTGACATGTTTGAGAGTACCAGTCACGGCTATGTCACCAGCTGCAGCCACTAGCTTCTGCTGCACCTCCCAGTCTGCAGGCCTCATCTTCTTCCAGTCCTCGATGACTCTGTTCACCCACATGTCAGTCTCTCCTGCAACATGGTAGTCGATGATGTCTGCCCATTCAGCAGCTGGAGGAGTCTTATTGACGAATATTACTTTGCCTGACCAGGTCTTAGCCTTGGAATCCCGTGGGGAAGAGCCTTGTCCATGAACCGTTTTGGCGAATTCTTTGACCATTTTTCTGAGACCGTGGACTTTAAGTGAGGTACCCATGATAATCAGCATATCTGGTTTGCGCGCGAGGTCGGTCGTTTGAATAGTACCAATGTCATCGCCGAGAGGATGAGGCTCGTCGTAAAGGACGACTGCAGGGCGGAGTGAGCCAATACGAGTAGGTCGAGCAGAACGAGCGACACGAGCTTCCGCTGCAGTGGACAAGTATTAGTGTCGAAGAAAGAATGAAAGAGCAGGAAGACTTGCCGCGAGACAAGCATTCGGGGCAGTCCGGAGGTATACCGTTATTAAACATCTTGAGATGGGTTACCGTACATGGGTATTCGGCTGAACATGACATACATCGGACACGATGAATATCGCCATGTAGCTGTACGTTGCGAACATCCCTGGTCCTAAGCTTGGATGTCCCTTTGCCAGTGGACTTGGCCTCCTGACTTGAGCTCCCGAGAAGGCCTGCCTTGGCCTCTAGTCCATCGATGTTCTGGGTATAAGAGCGTAACAATTTCTTCTTTGAGTCAAGAGTCTTGATGAAGCAGTGGGTAGGAGTGGGTGAAGCAGCGTCAATTGATTGTTTGAGTTGGGAAATAAAAGTGTAGAACACGGATGTCGAGGTGGCATCACGAAATAGTGACGCGTCAAACAAGTCGCGCCCTTTCAGTATAACATCTGGATACTGCTGTTTCACGAGGTTATATAGGCCATCTGATGAGCGAAAGTCCTGAAGAGCAAATGAACACGAGAAAAGAGGGATCCAGAGTGAAAACTCACGGGAATTCCGCAAGAACACGAAATACCAGCACCTGTTACAACCAGTATCCTTTTACATTTCGCGACAGATAGAGAGATATCTGAAATTGTGCGCCTGATATGTGTATCCGTCTTGAGAGCAGTCAAGTCCAATGTAACTGTCATTCTCAAGTACTTTGGAGTCCAGGTTGACTTGAATCTCAACTTCTTGTCGCGTAGATCACGTGGAAATAAAACACACGTGCTTAACTACTCAAAATTTAATTCTATACATCCTTCCTCTGCTATTCCAACATCCAAGCGTGATATTTGAGTGCGTGGATCAGAAAATGTCGACTCAGCCGGGTACAGCTTGATCGAAAGATGGCGGAGCATTTCCTGAAGAGAGAACCTCGTCACCAGGAAGAGTGGAGATACCTTGCCCTGTCACAATGTAGTCTATCGAAGCCGAATGCCGGGACACGGAATTGAACACAACACTCAAACGCCGTACCAAAGTTGACTGGTCATCGTGAGACGTGTCAAACAGCGGAGCACCGGGAGGTTGGCTTTCAGACCTGTGACGCTTGGGCAGCCTGCTGTCATCCAAATAGCGCCTACGGCCTGTGCGACTGAGCAAAATTCTTACATTCACCTGATTGGCCCACACAAGTCCTAAGCTGGCTTCTTTCTTGTCCTCGCCCGGCACACTGTTCATGCGACCAAACCAGCGTGATTGGTTATTATATAGTAGATCACCCTGTGTGATGTGTGAAAGATGGCCTCGATCAAAGACATCTACAACTTCATTCAGGATCAGAATTGCAATTTGGTGAGTGCTCGCGAGAGAATGAAGAAGGGTTGAGATTTCAGAAATGTTCCTCGATCGTTCCACAAGGGTGTTGGTAGTCGTCTTGTTTGAACTGTGGAAAAGTTCAGCCAAGGCATCGATAACCAAAAGTTTGATAGGTTTGTGTCCCTTGGATTGTTCGGTGATGAAAGGTGGTAAGGTTTGAGTTAGCACGCGAATTAGGACAGGTATCGTGGGCGTCGAGATAGTGTGAACGTTCTGTAGACCGCAGGCTGAAGAAGATAACAGTGGATGTGCCTCGCATATCTGATTGAGTCGTGTTGTAGGCAGTTTAGAAGAGGTGATGAGATAGCATGCGGACCCCTCCAATCCTCCACTCTCTTTTGGGAGTTGCACGAACAAGGAGAGCTGAAGCGCCAATTGGGTCTTACCCGCAGCACTTGATAGCTCTTAGTGGTTTGCCGATCACTTACGAGGAACTGTGGAACACACCTTTCGCCAGCAATCTCCCAAATCATACCGGTTTTAATTCCCCCTCCCAATGATTCATCTAGCCGGGAATCACCAGTCGTGAATTCTTCTCCTTCAGCCTGCACGTCCTTCAGTCGTCGGATGTGCTGGAGCTCAACGGCATTATACATGGAATCCATCATCCGTTCCACTGCTAATGAATCTACTTTGCACTTCTGAGCGACCTCGTGCGGGGAGCTCATGAATAAGTCTCCGACATTAAAAATCTTCCCTAATGGTAAGCCCGAAAGGACGTAAGAACTTTGATGGAGGGGCCCTGTACAAGATCATTACCTTTTTTCAACAAGTTTCTATCCTGTTCAGGAAGGCATGTTAGAGCCTCGTTCAACTCCATGCGAGTCCGTGGTGGATGACGTTGGTTAACTTGAATGATGTTTGCAAATGTAAAGCAAGGCTTCGGCAATGTCAAATCAGGTAGGTCTATGGACGTCTCTAATTGTGCTTTCTCGAAAGTTGCTTCTGTACAGACCCTATGACATACATGAATATGAGAACAAGCCAATTCTATGCCCCGCTAGTGGTGTCAAGGGTCTAATCTTTTGGACTAGCTAGACATTGCGGTGGGCCGTGTAAAAATATGTACTACATGCCATATCACCGTGAGTGTGGTGTAGAGTCTACATTCCTTCTCAGGAAGCCACCCACAACATTAGATACTGTGTCGGTTATCTGTCGTGACTGAATATGTGCATGCTTGACGTAAAACAGTCGAACATTCGTAGCATTCCAGATGCCAAAAGGTGTCATCCCACGAACGTATATCTCGCCCCATATAAGGGACGTCAACCAGACAATAGACGCGCTAGACCACTGTTTCTGAGGTCAGATTCGAGCGAAGGCTGCAAAAGGGGGACACTCGCCAAAAACCTCCGAGGTGACGGGACCGGAGTTTCCGGGAGTACATGCTTGAGAGACACTGTGGACAAAAAGTCGACAATTGCAGATGTAGAAGTCGCCTTGTGAAGCGAGGCCTGTAACTCCTGAGCTTTGGGAAGAAGTTCTGATATCAGAAGCATGACAGGATCAAGGGGAAGCCTACACTGCGGTCAGTAAGCTGGATACGGTTTTATAACAAGTTCCTACCCTTGGTGCCAAGAAGTGACCTAGAATATAAAAAATAAACACCAATGGTTCGAACAAAGAGGCGTTTAGACCCACCCATTCTTGGGTTGGCACAAATCCATTTCTACCAACCCCTGTAGCAGCAACGCTGTCTGGGCTATGGTTGGTTTCTAGTGAGAGCGACCGCCTCTCTTTCATCTTGCCCCGAGCTTTTTCAGAAGCTGCGACAGAAACACTATCATTGGGCGGTGGTTCCGAGCTTGGAGACATGAATGACTGCGTCACAATCTCAAGCTCACCATCTCTCCTTTCTATCTGTCCTTCGGAGTATGGCTGGATACCATGCATGTTCTCAGCCGAATCAACTCGCACATTGCTAGCGCCACTTTCGCTTTCTAGGAGTTTGTTCTTTTCCGCCCCAGGGTCTGCGCTTTTACCGAAGTCGGCGGAGCCCTTGCCTTTAACGTTACTGTCCAACTTTCGTGTTTGCTCTTCTTTCGCTAATTGAACACGTTTAATCTCTCGAAGACCCCGAGATAACGTGAAGGTTCCCAAGTCTTCAAAAGTCTTGTGCGCCGATAGAATGCCGTAAGCGAGATTGGGATTCTCCGACAGGTGGTGGAGTATGACGGAGTTGAAGATATCAAGCCTGTTTTATGAATGGTAAGAAAATCAAGGAGAGAGAGAGAGATTTCTCCCACATGAAAAACAACAGTCTTGGGTGGCCTTCGTCCGCCAGAAGAAAAGGGGGCGCCGAAAAGGATGTCAAAAGCTGAATGAGGCGTGTGGACGAGGTCACGGTGAGATTTTTGAAGTACGGCGCGGAGTTTGCCAAAGAAATTATAAGGGCAGGATAGAGGGAGTTCAAACTTCCTGAAGTAGTGGCTACGATAGCATATACCGCCTGTCCAGTTGAGTTTAAGCACAACGTCATATCAGAGATCCACACACATTGATCATAAAGTCTCCTGCTGTACCAGGAGAATTCCACCTGACTGGCAACTGGGCTTTGACAGGACCAGACAGCTTCGGGCCAAATGTGGGTTCTGCTGACAATGTCTGGATTATGTAGGATAATGCTCGACACAATCCATGTTGTTCTAGGAGGTCTGTCAGACAGCAACCGATTTGGTCGTCGGTCAACATCACTCACGAGGCTTATCTTTGATTTCCAAAGCATAGCAAAGAAGATAGGCGACCAAATCCATCGATTTGTCTGATTGCAGAATATATGTGCGGAATTTCTGGGAAGCAATGTGAGCTTCAAGTCATGGACACAAATATCACCCACCTTATTAAGTTCAATCATTTTCCAGAAGAAAATGACTTGCACATAATCGGTCAACGGTCTTGAAATGGCATGTGACTAGAGGCTCACTAATTTCGTGCATATAGGTAATAGACTTTCTGGCCCCCGGTAATAAATTATTCATAGAAGTCATTTGCTGCTCCATGATGCTTAAAATGCCCTTAGCAATGAACTCGAAGTCCTGGACTCGATGCTGAGACCAAATGTCAGTCTGATGCTTGTCCTTATTTTTTGTCTTGTGCATGCTATGCTTACCAGCTTCGCCAAGAAATATCGAAAAGCGTTTGTACGGGCCGTCGGCGAGTATCCTTGGTATACCCCTGATCCCGTAACCGCATCTCTCGCATGACCACCTTGGAAATCCAACAAAACACACAAAACTTGGAGGCAAATGCCCACTAGATTAGACCTTGGATCTTCACCCTTGAATACCAGATGATTATATGGCAACTTCCCCGCCATGCTTCCTGCCATGCCTCCGATGCTGCCATCAGTAAATGACGAGGAGTTCATTGCAGTATTTAACAGAGAACACAAAATCGTCAAGACGTCGCGGCGAGGAGTTTTTTGGACGAGATGAAGACTGTAGAGTGAGGGTTTTGAGAACATCGATCCAGGAGGGACATATATTTGCCGCGAAAGGAGAACGAGAAGAAGACGGAGCACCTCGGTTTTGTTATTATCATACATATGGCTAGGGCCTGGATCTGTCGTGGAACCAACACCCTTCTCCCTTGGAGACTTTGAGTAGATTGCAGACCTGGGTCTTCCGAATGACGTACCATATAACATAGTTGATCTTATAATGGTCAACTTGTATCTTTTTCGGAAGTGTGAACCCGCAACAGAATAAGAGATCTATGATTGCACTAAACAGCTTTTCACCTAAAGCAGGAAGCTCATTGTGCGTTGGTTGCGTGCTTGATGCCGGTTCTAGAACACCACCCTCGACCTCGCTGTCGTCGTCATCATCAATTACGAACTGCGGCGTTTCAGACGACTGTGGATTATCACCAGCCCCGTCTTCAAATTCTGGCTTCTTCCACAGTACTTCCAGTTCGAACGTATTTGACTCCCCTTCGACTTCAAATATGACTGGAAGCACGCGTTGAAGAATCCGCAAACAGTTCAGGACTTCTTTCGTGGTGTTTCTGTCAGTAGAGCCACTTCCAGTCTTCATGAAGGAGGATGCAAAGGCAGAGACAGAATCACTAGTTGATGAGGGAAAGGTGTGATCGACGATAAGATTGAAGAGCCGGGAAGTCACAACACGTATGAGAGTTGCAATGTTTTCAGGTGCATCGAGCAATGCACGTCTGACTGAAGGCTTGGTCAATTGGGCTGAAAAGTCAAAGGACGACCGACATACTGTGATGCGGAGTGATAAGGGAGAACACGTCGGAAGGTGAATCGAATAAGAGGAAGTACTATTGAAATGAATATCCCTTATAAATCTAGTCGGAACAAAAAATCAAGCTCACTTGGTTCCAATAACTGTCGCTCTCAGGGATATTCTGAGAATCACCCTTATGAGAACTTCAAACTAGTTTGCAACTGCCCCGCTCACCCTCACAGCAGCCAATTTCGCAAGACCGCCTGGTTGTGTAGGGAACGCCAATTTGGCTTCGTCCCCTAAGAGACCAAATGGTGCAGTAAGCCTTCGGGGTATCTTGCTAAGCATGCCTCCAAAGTCTAGATATGGGCAGGAAATGAGAGAAGGGTGGAAACACAGCCACAACTTGAAGTGTCCATATTAACATCATATTGCCACCATGACAGAAAATCTTGAAGTGGAAATTGTATATACTTTAAACCTTCGTTGAACATGATTCTTCGAGCTTTATATGGCAACAGATATTGGTCCAATTTTTGAGCAATTGGTCCAGTTGGAAAACTTCAAATCGAACTATGTTAAGTACTTAATTACACAGATTAAAGCTCGGTGCCACCAAGATCACCATCGACTAAGCGAGCATAACAGCAAGGGTCCCTGCGAAAAGAACGAGTCCCACACTAGCACCAAGTTTGTCACCAGCTCCAGATTTCCCAGAACCGCTGGAGCCAGTAGTAGTACTGGCAGAAGGTGGGGCGGTGGCAACACCGTTCACCCCTCCAGTGACAGGTCCATTATCGGTTTCCTGTAGAGAAACATTCAGAAGGTATACCACAAGATGGTGACAATGTCACTTGCCGCCTTTTCGTTGCTACCTATTGCAATAGCGGCTGCTTTGAAAGCATCATATGTATTATTGCCCGAGGTGGGTGCGTTAATGCTTCCAACCATGCCCAATCCGCAGTGGTTTATCTGTGAAAAATATCAGTAACTAGTGGTGCCGTGCTTCTGACATTCATACTTGTTTGCAGTGGAACCAGATTGCTGAAAAGGTGTTAGCAACCCCTGGAAAAGATTACAACTAGGGTAAGAGCTTACGTTTTGTGTCATCGGTGATATTGATGGTAAAATGTTTTGCGGTAGTCAACCCCGAATCGAAGCCCGCCGAAGAGTTTCCCGAGGCCGCGAGATAGGTACAAGGATTGGCGAATGATGACTGGGTCACAGAGTGCGCTACAGCACTACGACATTGTCAGTTTCCAAGTGCCACCCAAAGATAGGATCTGCTGACACGGGGAACCAGAAGGTAACGAGGGTGCCATTGGGAGCAGTGATATTCGCAGGATGGTATACCAAGGAACCATTGAAAGAAACATCAACCTTGTTTGTATAATAGTAAGAGCCCTGTTTCTTGGCGATAGGACAGACACCTACATTGATATGCCCTGAGGTATCTGCAGGAGCAGTGGGAGCAGTGGGAGCAGAAGCGACCGCAGAAGATGACTGTGAAGAAGGCGGAGCGCCATACTGAGCAGAGGTGAAAGGCAAGAAGCAAATGGCCACAGCCAAAAGAAGGGAGTACATGACGTTCGTGAGGTATCGTGTGGCTTCGAAAGATCACTTGCTTAAGGGCATTAAAACAGTCTGTGACGTCGCGGAGTGAATATGGAATCTGGAGACATCGAACAATCCTGTGGGTTTAAAATGTAAGAAAGAGGAAATATGCATCGTGTCAAATGTCCCTTCATCAAAATGTATTGTGCCTGCCACTCTGATCGATGATCTAAACGCCTGACAGTCACTTCCGCAGTACTGCAGTGCCTGCCGTGGACAATAATACTTCAAAGTCTTGCCTTGTAAATAAGCTGATAAGTAGCAGTGGCACCAAAAAACCACACATACCTAACGCTGGTGACTTGCATTCTATAATTGTAGTCCAGCTATTGAGATATCGAAGTGTGTCATTAACATGGCCGAGAAAACCGAGCGCCTATTTCCGGATACGATACATGCGCAGTCCTTCTCGATCGAGCCTCCGATTGACAACCAAGGCACACCGATCATCCCAGTGAAGCACCTCCCGATTCAGATTTGGTCCATATCTGACTTTCGAATTCATACACCAGCGAGAAAAGGTGAGAAATCATAAGGAACATATGCAGATCGGGAGCTGTTCTTGTCTCGAGGTTCTTCCAGGTTCTTCATGGTTTGTTTCCATGAGGGTAGCATGCGTCCGGGGGCGCCATCCGTCCTCCCGCTGCCCAGCTGCTTCCTAGCCCCAGCAGTGGTGTCCAAGTATTCCTGAATGGATACGGAAGTTATGGATAATAATTTGCAGTTATCCGTAACGGGCCATGATGGATGATCTATTGCATCCGATTGCAAAAGTCGCACGTTCGAGCAATGTAACCACAGGACCCCAGCATTATATCCGATCTAGCAGTCCAAAACTGCGTACGAGATAGTCAATTTACGGATTGACCCTCGAGCTCCGTCGTGGCTGAGTCCTAAACCTAAAATGCCTCGATGTTGATATTAAAAAAATTTGATATGTACTACGTGGTGGTCAAAAATCCAAAATAGGACTCTCGTCGCTAGCCTTGTCAGTGTGCGTACAGTTTGCCGACGGCCAAAATCAGGCCGACGAAAACAACCCAATTATTGAGATTTCGTATCGGATATATAACTGCACCGGGCCTGTAACCACGCTACAATGCTGCGTATACTTATTACTTATGTGACCACACGACTTTCGACGAAATTCACGATGGGATTATTGAGCTTCATTTGGCTTCATAATACCACAACCGTGTCATCCGAGAGACCCATGATCATCCCTCTATCCCTTCGAACGAACGATCAATCATGACGATCGTTGATATATAATCCTAAGGAGTACTTGTTGTTTGTTTGGACTCGGACTTGAGTACTACTTTTTACCGTATACGAGTTGGCCACTCGGGCTACCAGTCAAATTTTAATATCAATGCATCGACGGGGAGGTGTAGGACTAGCTGCTTTTGACCGCCAAGAGCAATCTAATCGTTCTTTCGCACAACTCTCGTCAGCCCTTTCGCAGGCCCAAGTCGATCATCTACACTCCCAGCTCAATCAGTTCCGCACCGCACTGGCCCACTTTGCTTCAGCACATCGTGAGTCTATCAAAAGTGATCCATCATTCCGGCATGCTTTCCAGCAGATGTGCTCGTCCATCGGCGTCGATCCCCTAGCAGGCCCTAGGAAGGGTGGATGGTGGGCTGAGATGCTTGGACTGGGAGATTGGCAATACGAGCTTGGGGTGCAGATTGTAGACGTCTGCGTGAGCACCAGAGACAGGAATGGAGGTATAATCAAAATGTCGGAGCTTGTGAGACTTGTCAGCAAATTACGGGGTGTTGGAGGTGTGATCACAGAAGACGACGTGACGCGCAGTATCAGAACTCTGCATCCGCTTGGTGCAGGCTATCAACTGGTGGAAATCGGGGGACGTGTCATGGTTCGGAGTGTGGTAAAGGAACTTGATGAGGATCAGTCTGTAGTGCTCGCTATAGCTCAAGAGGAAGGAGGACGGATTTCCGAAGACATACTGATGCAGCGGAAGGGCTGGACCCTAGAACGCTGTAAAGCTGCCTTGGAAAACATGGTACACAGAGACGGATTATGCTGGGTGGACGATCAAGACGAGTGTTGTGGGAGGGCATACTGGGTCCCTTCTTCCATGCAATGGGATCTTTAATTCTTGTTTGATCTGGGTTGTTCCCATCCTCGTGACTTTCTGATAATGGCTACTTCCCATACGACAATGCCGAAACTCAACATATTGAACAAGTATAGAGAATATTATGACAGCCATCGATGGAACTAGTAAACGGCAATTAGAAGAGTTCAGCTCCAGGACTTCCGCTGGATTTCGGATCAGTTAACATCGGCTCAACTGACGGTGGGGAAGAAGTAAGGACAGCAGCTAAAACGCAACATAGATTTAGTTGAAGTCGATGGATCATTACCACGGACTCACGTAGGCGGATTTCTTCTCCACCTCCAGTCATTCCCTCCACCGCGAACGCGATAGTCCTTACTTTCAAAGAGCGTAAATCTATGAGAACCAATATCCCTGTTCGAGCGAAGTCTGGCACCATAACGATTCGACATCGTTTTCCTGTTCCACCTGCCTCGCCATCTTCGCTTTCCTCCGTAACCAATTTCGTCGCAAATTTTTTCTGATTACCCACAATATATAGGTCTGGTGTTTCCGAAATGATAAATGGATCTCCACCAAAATATGGATGGCACCAGAGTGTATCCGGAGCGGTTGGAGCCATATGTCTCCATCTCAAAGTTGATTCCAATATTGACAGACGAGTGTTGCGACGTGAGGGGAGGTACTTAAACATGTCGTTCAGGGGCTGACCAGAATTGACAAGCAGTGTTCGCGACACTGCAGAACATTCCGACGTTTCGCCATCTGCTTGCAGTCCACAAGCAAAGCGCAAGTAAGTGGGGTTCGTTTCAACACAGAACGTTGAAAGCTTAGAGGCTGCTCCGAACATCGCTCGCGGAAGCGGTTGCTGAGGCATTATAACCCCAGATGGATCAGTTTCTCCGGGAAGAAGGTGAACAGGCATAGCACTCGCAATGTCGAATAGGTGGGCTGATAGGTTGAGAATGGGGTAGGGTGAAAATGTCGCTCCCTCATTTGCGTATCGTCGCTGTTCGTCGAGATGAATGAAGTCCAAAGTACACAAAGATTAAGACGCACAGCTTTTCCTATCTGCTCTGCGTCTCCGGGTTCGCCCTGTCCGGTAGGTGGTATATCACTCAACGAATTCCCCGCGATGATCAGCCGAGAAATCTGAGCAGCTGACGCCTGTTCTTTAACTCCACCTTCTTCTCCTGACAAGTACTCCACCAGCATTTGTATCTGTGCATCAGGGGGGGAAGGAGACCCGATGTCGAGGCCAGAAACGACAGCGATCCATTCATTCGTCGATGGACATGCAGGAGACAGGTCTAGGAACTTAGCGGACACACAATGATGAAATGAAGCACTATGACACCTACCATCAACCTCCATCTCATCTCCCTGCTCAGCGACTTCGGGCTCTGACAATGCTTGGGGCGCCATGCCTGGATAGCATATATCCACTACCTCAAAATCACCATTTGCAGTCTCAGCACCCAGAGCACCAATGATGACACCTGTAACTAATCTTGCCTTTTGTACTTGATTACCTACCAGACGAATACGCCCGGATTCATCTTCGAGCATCACATGGTCATCTGGAGAATGGAATTTCGGCAATGGTGGAGGGGGAGGAATGGAATGCTGAGTGAATGAAGTTTTAATACGGCAAGAATAGAAAGGAGGAGCAGTTAACTCACGTCGCGTGCGATATCTTCCATGACATTTGGTTTCAGTGGCATATCCATGTAAACCGTCCCGATGATGTAACAAAGACGAGATTTGATAACTTCGAGGACTCTTGGAACCAGGATGGGAGCACCTAGCAAAGAAACAATCTGATGAGCCAAGAGTTAGACAAATATACTCAGAATGACCTTCGAGCTCTCTCCACCGTCTGTGAGCCCTCTCCTCTACAAACTCTCGAAGTATTCGTAGCCTAACAAAGTAAATGTTCGCATACTGATGCCTATAGGACTTGTTTGCCCGGGTTATAAGGAAAGAAGATGTAATGGGCGATGGAGGAAGCACGATTGTTGGTGTTCGAAAAGGATTGGAAGGGATAGGACTGTTTGATGATAATGTTAAGAATTTACAGTGTGAGGCTGTACTAGTACTAACAGGGGAACGATTGTGGACTGCTTTATAGATGGGTCGTTTGTGGGACCGCCTGCGGCTGGAAAAGCCTGAGTGTCCATGACCAGTCGCGATTGAACGTTTGAACGTAAACGCGCATAAACTTACTAAAACTTTAGCCTGACGCGACGCGTAGTATGTTCGTCATGATAATGAGATTCAGTAATGATGTTCTCTATACACCTATTGTACACATAACAATGCACATAACCATTGCTTTCCATTCAACAAGTCTTCGCATATGTACCAGAAGACACACTTCCTTCCCCCTTCTCCAATCCGCCTTCATGATCTTCCTGCGTAGTGCGTCGATGCGTCGCGTAATCCAGCATGTTCAGCGCATGTGCGGATGACGCTTTGGATGCTAAGCTCTCTGTTACCTCAATCTAGTAAAACATTAATGTTAAATAGCCACCCTTTCAAGAATCATTCAACATACGATATCAGCAACAAGTTGATCAATAAGCTAGCATCAGTTCTATGAGAGCCTGACATCACTGAAATGAGTAGAAAACGAACCACTTCAGTCATGCTTTCTCGTACGACAACACGAAGTATGTCAATCTGCTCCAGGTTCGGAGCCAACTCATAGTTTGGTACAATCCTACGTATGCAAACATGAAACTGAGATCATGATTTCTGCAGGCAGCATTGAACTCACCATCCCTTTACCCGGAGGAGTGTTTGAATCCATTTCTGCCGGATCTCGGGATATTTCTCTTGGAACTTATCCGAGAAACGGAAAGATACTACGGGGAGTCCAGGCTCGTATATCTGTCCAATTAATATCAAGCAATACAACACTATTTGGAAGGTCGTCGAACGTACCTCTACATCGTCATCGCTGATTCCCACCTCTTGAACGGCTCCAATCATACTGTCCGCCTTCCTATGAATGTCACTCAACACTGTGTAATATTCGCTCTTCTCGAGAGCACGACTCAAGAGCCTTGCGTTCCTCAAGTCATTCAGGGCCACTGCACGATATCCCTCAAAACCAAGATGGATGAAGTTGAAGTACTGCACGATGATCGGGGCAGCAGGACGAGAGAAATTGAGCGAGAAGGAATATTCAACTGAACCCAGGTAATGCAACTCAAAAATAAGGTCCTTGGGAAGGTGGGCCTTGTCCCTCCAGACAACCCACCCAACACCCACATAGCTCAGCCCGAACTTGTGGCCACTTGCGATCAAACTTAACTATGACATTAATGATAGGAGACCTGGCACGTACGAGGCATTGATCGAAACGACCCTAGGGAGCTTGAAGTCCCATTCAAGTTTCGGCTACTCAAACCGATCAGCCTACACTATGCCTTGAAGAGTTTCCAGAGAGACTAACCGTGGCAAATGGAGCGATAAAGGCACCAGAAGCACCATCGACTGAAAATTTCGGTTAATGCCCATCAGTTACCATAGCGATCATGGGCTAAGCGGCTCACCATGAATCGGAACAAAATGACCCGTCTTGACCTCATATTCATCGAGAAGATCGGACATCTCCTTCACTGGCTCATAATGACCAGTGTAAGTGCCTGCAGAAAATGCCTTGTGGTTGATTGTAACTTGATAAACAAAAAAAGTAGTCTTACTACCCAAGATAACAAACACGCCAATCGTGTTTTCATCCACATACTCCATCGCTTTCTTAGGATCCAGCCTGTATTTGTTCTCGACGGAGATTGGCACCAACCTACATTCGACCTCAAAGTAACGGGCAAATTTTTCAAGAGCCACTTGAGCATTTGCCCCCATCACGATGTTAGGTCTTATTTCTAGGTTAATAGCTGATGGATGCTGAAAAAGGAGGAATAATATTCACCCAGGCTCATGGATGCTCTTGCCAGTAGCCTTGCGCCTCTCCTGCCAGATCCGTTTCATCGCGAGGCCACCAAGTTGGATTGCTTCAGAGGACCCAGTTGTCGCAGTTCCAATGGCTTGTTTGGAGGATGGTGCATGCCACATATCAGCAAGCATGGAGATGCCTTTGACAAGTAACAAGGATTAGCTAGAGCGGACGACCTGATTAAGGTTAGATTACAGCGCGTGTGAAGGGCCTCTGGAAAAATGAAGTATCAAAAATCAAAACGAGTGATTGGACGATCATGCAGTCCAGCTACGCACGAGTCGCGGGGTACTCGTCAGCATCTTGAATGTCGCTGCGATCAACAGATAGCCAGGGAGCCAGTTTAAAGAAGATACACACCAATGAGATTTTTGGACATGTTTTCAATCATGAGTTTATCCGCTTGAGGCGGCATCCATGTGTGCACGAAAGAAGCCAGGTTGAGAATCGGGGAACCATCTTACAATATTTATTTTAAGTCTAGGATTGCTAGCCATTACTGACTCACCTAAGCTGAGCTCATCATGAATAAGCTGGTAAGCAGCATCGGCATCTACACCCTATTAAACGATCATCAGGGAAAAGACCGTGATAACAAGGTTGGAGATATGCCTTGGAGGCTAGATGATACTTGGGGATGGGATTAGTACTGTAACGAGCGCCATAGCAGTGACTGATTTCATTCGGGTTTGTTTTCGTGAGATTGTGATGACGACCTTTTTTGTCCTAGAAGCATCGATTGACGGATTAGAGGGAGTTCTAATAGTAAGTAGCATGCATACATGGGCATCTCGAAGGAGTTTGCTTGGATTGACATGCTAAAACGTGGAAATACATCAGCATAACCGCCAATAGTAGGGAGGGACGCTTGCAGACCTTTGAGAGAGCCATTGTTGGGAGAACGGAAGCAAGATTCAAGTTGAAACATGGAATGTCACTTTCTTTATATCAGGGCATCACCTGATGTCATACTTATTTATAACTATGATCTAAAAACACGTCGTTCCTAACCTTGCTAGGCTTATTCCCAGAAAGAATTTCGAGGCCTCCGTACATCCATGGGTATGGTATCAGTATGTGTATGGGTTGCTTACTGCATGCATCGTGTGTTTTAAACTAGCCGCAGCCTGATCAACAACAGTTAAGTAACCCATTGATAGTACATAGTAGGAAAACATTGTGATGACATTACCGACGTGTATCTCAACTCTCCGAAAATATCCGCACTTCCCCAAAGTCATCCCTGCACGCGTTACGCAGATATTTAGTGCGTTAATCTGTAGGTCAAAGGAAAGTCTAACATGGTACCTCCCCTAGCGTATATACTTGGTTTACAGCTTGGCATTTGCCGAATTTCCATCCATGAGTAGTTTCTGAAGCCCGTCCTTTATGTTCTTGTTCATTGTGGTGCTTTTACGCGACTGGCGTTCCACAAAAACATGGGTGTATCCGCCGACTGCCGCTGGTGATGTTTTCCCTTCTTCGAAAACGCCAATTTCGTACGTGACTGAACTAGTTCCTAGTTTAGTGACACAGAGTCCCAAATCGACGACCTGTGGGAAAGCTAAAGGTGCAAAAAACTGCGCAATTCAAAGGTAAGGCAAGAGGAGAGGTGCCATACATTCTCACTTGGCAAAAGGAGGAGACAACTAAACCAATAAGGGGCGATGTTGAGGGCTCAAGACAACAGTGTTTGTTGAGATAAGTGTTGACTATGGAGTCGAACAAATGATGATAGATAGAGTTGTTGACATGGAAATATTGGTCGTTATCGCTCCTGCGATCATATATGGTTAAACGAAAAGGGAACAAAATTACTGGAGTAAGCTTGCCATCGGGTACGGTAGGTCAGGAAGTAGACATAATCAGAGCGTCCCCTCGTTTTCAGATTGTTCGACATGCTCGCAAAGACAGCCCAAAGTATGCCGTGACGGAATTTGCCGAACCACGCGCCGCGCGTCCTACCTCAACGCGTCATTCTACATAAATTGACATAAATAACTGTTTATTCCTACCCTTCGCCCTTTCTCCCCATCATGGAAACTTCTTTTGCGATTACCGGGAAAGGGTATGTAATTGTCGCGGCAGATACAACAGCTGCTCGCTCGATTGTGAAGATGAAGGTGGATGAGGACAAAATCAAGTCACTAAGCCCTCATTTACTCATGGCATATTCTGGAGAGCCTGGTACGCATGTCCATGTTGTTTTTATGTTTCTGAAACATCATACCACATGATCGTAGGGGACACTATCCAATTTGCCGAATATGTTGAACGTAACATCCGTTTGTATCAAATTCGCAACCTCTACCCTCTTCGTCCCTCCGCTGCAGCGTCGTGGATTCGCCGATCGTTGGCAGAATCCATTCGCTCACGCAAACCATACTCTGTCAATCTCCTACTCGGTGGCTATGACACTGCGACACATGAACCACATCTGTACTGGGTGGACTATCTCGGGACTATGACGGAGGTACCGTTTGGAGCACATGGATATGGGAGTTATTTTGCTCTGAGTTTATTAGATAGGTGGGTCTCATTATTGAACACAAAACCTTTGTGTTCTTTATTCCGTGTTCACTGTATTGACATATATGCATAGATACCACGACCCTGAAGCCTCCCTTGAGGAAGGTCTTGCAACTCTGAAACGATGTGTGGAGGAAGTAGCGAAACGACTGGTGGTCAGTCCTGGAAAATATAAAGTTAAAGTAGTGGATAAGGACGGCATCCGGGAGGTTGAGTTGTAAGCGGTACTGTTTTTGTGCGGTTGTAAACCATACTTCGAACTTGAACATGCAACACTATTATATCTTCTTGTGACTATAGATTACCTGCATCCCAGTCGCAGAGAAACAAATTTAAAATAAATTTGTGCAACACTTTCAACCTTATTTACTGACTTTTACCTTCCTTCCATCACCGCACAGGATTTCCCAGTCAACACTGGTGTCCAGATCCCTCGAGTCCTTATCCAAGATTTCTCGGTATTTTGAGACCTCATCCAACGATATCTTAAATCCCCCGCACACTATAAACACAACAGTCCGCCTCCCAATTGAATCCTTCCGAGGCACTAAACTATCAAACAGAACAGGCTTAAATGCAGCCGCCAGAGTTGTAGAACATGCCAGTTCAACCAGAATTTTGTGATCATCTGTTTATAATAACATTAAATCAATATCCTTCCCTGACGTGCAGCAGATAACTCAAGCATACCTAGAAAGGACAATAGGGATTGCATACTAAGCTCATCGGGTACACTCACGCATTCCACGCCTCCCTGCCTCCCAAGGGCCATCTTCAGCACTCTGGCAGATGGTTGCGATGCTCCCAACGAACCAGACGCTTTCGACGAGAACCCGTTAAAATGTGCGAGTTTCACATCGTTTTCCTTGTCATATACGATGTCTACCCCGACAGGCAAAACTGGGTTGATGCTGTTAAATCTTCCGTTGTTAAGTGACATAGAATGGAAGAAACAGTCAGAGCCAATGGTTTCGAGGGCAACAATAGGAACTAAGCGACATTCATTAACGACTAAATTCGTCTCGATTTCAATGGCGCACCGTCGTCCCATCCTACGTGCTTGCAGCCCACGATTATCCCGCCTAGTAATCCTCCCCCTCCCACACTACAAAAGATCGCATCCGGTTTATTGGGCAGCTGATTAGACATCTCTTTGATCATCGAACTATGTCCTTCCCAAAGTATTTCGTCATCGTACGCCGGAACCATCACACTTTCTTGATATGTTAAAGGTGCTGACAGCAGTTTGACCCACTTACATACCGCTACCCTGATTAACCACCTCCTTCGCAACCCCCAACGCTTCCGCGTAAAAGCGTCCTGTGACGATCACGTCCGCTTGCTCCCGTCGCAGCATTTCGAGCGTGCTCTGCGTTGCGCCCTCAGGCAGGTATACGCTACATCTAACCTTGAGCAGTTTTGCTACACACGCTGCTGCCAGGCCAGCATTTCCACCAGAAGCTATTACCAGATGAACAGAGGGTCCATAAACTTCCTTGGCTCTTTGAGTGAAAAGAGAAATTCCACGGTATTTGAACGAATGGGAGGGATGTAGGTTCTGTTCCTGCGGTCTGAATATGGCGAGGACTCTAGGCGAGTAGAAAATACCTCAAGCTTCAGATAGGCGGAGGCTCCTAAAGTTTGAGAAATACTGCTGGAAAGGATCAAAGGAGTTTCTTGCCAAAGAGTTGGCATGTCAGTACAAGGCAAAACAGTGAGATGGCAACAGGGATTATTAGTCGTAGTCTTTAGCAGTAGTCGTACACGGCACGGCAGGAACGCCGGGGTCGGACCTCAGGGCCAATCGATGACTGAATAACTCAACTTTAGCGGTATGGATGCGAAACTGCTGAAGGATTGTGAGCGCTAATTCTTACTGATATGTTCTGACATCGACCTTCAGTCCATTACCAGAAAAATCCCCGAATTCTGGAACAGGTCTACCGGTCTGTTTGTTTTGCTATGTCACTGCCGTGCTGTATGTACTTCGTTATTTACTTGTAATCTAAATCTGAAGTTCGCGGTTCGGGATAGAGATATATCTCAAAATCCATCTGAAATAAACAACCTCATGACCATCATGGATAGTCCGAAGCTCGATAACGACGAGGATCTATCTAGTTACGATTTTGCTTCTTTGGCTCGCCGCTCCAACCATCAAGCACCAGTACTATTCCTTTTGGGCGTTACAACTGGAGCACATAGACATGGTCGATGCATCTGAACGACCCGTCGAACGTACACATAAGTCATGAGGTGGAGCCGTATATTGTTACGATGACATGGTTGTGTTGGATTACCCAACTCTAGCACAGTTTTACGGTAAGCATTTTCGACGTGAACTCTTTAACACTGTTAAGCTGCGTCAGACCTCTCCACAGGCCATGTCAAGCCGCTACCTCGTTTGAAACCCGGTTTCTCTTGATATCGATAAAGTTCAAACAACACATACCCTTCCTCAAGCCCTTCCTGCTAGATTCACTTCCTATGCCTTTCCAATGGCGTCTTGAAACTCAAGAGGTAGCTGATGGCTCTCACGAAGGCATCTTTCAAAAAAATCAGCAGGGTGTTCTGAGGGGGTTGTATCTGCGGAAGAAAAGAATAAGGTTGAGAATGCTGCCTTTGTTCCAAGATTGTCTGACAGCGTCAAGGGCTTACCCCGATGCCATGGAGGGCTTATTTGACGTGTTAAGTCAGAATCCGGACCTTGATAGTCAGAAAAGGGTCAAGAAACAGCTCGCAATCTGTCATGCGAACTGGGCTGCAGCATACCTGTTTGCTGGTGACGCTTCGTATGCGGGTAAAGCCCTTGGAGATGGTAAGACCGCGGAAGCGAGTGACCCGAGCTACGTTAAAGGGTGAGTTATATTTTCATTTAGATATCTATCTAAGCCAACCTGTTAGATACATACGTCAGGCAACGGTACATCAAGTCCTAGGGGACCTAGATTCTGCCACGGATGCAGTTGCGCGAGCATTACATTATCAGGAGCTTGAGAATCTTGGATTGGTCAACCGCCTTCTTGATCTGTACACAGGTGGTAAGGGACGCGGAGGTGGACTTCAAGCGTTGGATGCTCGATGTTCATCTGAACGACAGGAAGGTGAATGGACTCAACGATGCGATGCTCAGTTCGCCAAATGGAGGCCATGATGTTTTAAATCGTACATGACACTGTCGTACGAACATGCTTGCATTATGGCATAGAGCATTGTCATCTGTATTGGCAAGTCTGTTCATTAATCTATAATTTAAAAACCTGGCTGGGGCACTATCTAATCACTTTATACACTTTACGTCTCCAGCCATAGTGTTTGGATATCTCCCCTGATGTATTACGGCCAATGCGATCCGGTTTTGTCACGAGTCGCTTCCAATAGATGGTCAGGCGAGAACGGTCTCTATTGTACCACGGCCCGTTGATGGTTGGATATCACGCATATCTCATCATAGCCCTTATATAAAGGAGAACGTTTTCTCCAAAGGAATTCTCCAACTTCCCCATGAAATTCAATGACGGTTTTTGGCTGTTGAAAAAAGGAGTCGAGCCTTACTACGGTCTTCAAGTCACTCAGACACTGGCCGATGCTTCGGGCTATGATCTTCAGGTTGCTACAAGACCCATCAGGCATCGTGGTGACACCCTTGGCGGTACGTCAATAATGGTAAAGGCTTGGATTTCATTAATTATTCTATTATTGTAGGACCGGTATTGAGCATTCGAGTACATTCCCCAACGCAAGGTGTCATAGGTGTCAAAATCGATCATTTCTCTCACCTATTGCCTTCTCCGAACATTACCCTTTTCCCCGATGTTCCGCCTATCCCAGATTGTACCATCAAACGAGACGATCATATGCTTTGGTTGACCACTGGTGCCCTCACTGCCGAAATAACTGAGAAGCCGTACACCATCACTTTCAAGTCTCCGACACGAGTACTCACTACTGCAGGAGAAAAACACCAAGCCTTGTTTGATGTTCCTTCTAGATGGACTTTAGGATCTTCCTCCAATAGTTCCTGTCTTGCTCTGGATTACGCCTCAAACCCAAACCCTTCCCCAATGCCGGCAACCATAAGGTATATTCATTCAGAGCTCAATCTCTCTCCTGGAGAGCTTGTGTACGGTTTTGGAGAGCAGTTTGGCGCCTTCATCAAGAATGGTGGGTGCTGGAATACCTAGTTTCTTTAAAGTCACAACTTCTGTTAATCAGGTCAAGCAATTAAGATTTGGAATCAAGATGGCGGCACTTCAAGCGATCAGGCCTACAAATGCATCCCGTTTTATATGACAAACAGAAACTACGGTGTTTTTATCAACAACCCAGGAGAGGTTGAGGTCGAAGTTGGTTCCGAGAAGGTCAGCAGAGTGGGTACATCCGTCGCAGGAAACAGCCTAGAATATTTCCTTATATACGGAGAGACACCGCTAGAGGTATGTCTTGCTTGTTACCATTTGCTTTGATTAATCCCTGCTTATCTAGATACTTGAAAAATTTACTAGAATGACGGGACGTCCTGCGTGTGTTTCTATCTTCTACCACTTGCTTGTAACCGAAGTTTTTACCTTTCTTGGTAGGATTTTGCCCAGTTGGACATATGGTCTTTGGCTGTCGACTTCATTCCTGACCTCATATTCGAGTTCGACGGTACGTGGCTTTCTGCAAGGCATGCAGGAGAGGGATTGCCCAGTCCGAGTACTTCACCTGGATTGCTTCTGGATGAAGCAATATGAATGGTCAGACTGTATAGTAGCAATGTACCTCGATCACTCATTGACTTTTTCTTCAAGGTGCTCCTTCAGATTTGACCCGGATAATTTTCCGGATCCAAAGGCATACCTCATGGACATCAAGCAGCACTATGGGGTCAAGATATGTCTCTGGAGTAAGCCTTTTATTTGTCTCAACAGTTTGGTCCCTAGACTAAAAATTCTGTAGTAAACCCATATATTTCTCAGCTCTCCCCAATATTCAAAGAGGGGATAGAAGGAGGCTTTTTCATTAAGAGGACAAATGGGGACCCTTGGCAGTAAGCTCGTTGACCTTGCTTGGAAACTTGATGTCGATATTGTGTTTTTTAGGTGGGACTTATGGCAACCAGGTGAGCAACGGATGTCAGTAATTAACTGAATTGCTACACCTAAAACCGGAACACAGGACTTGCTATTCTCGATGTCACTAATCCTTCAGCTCGAGAGTGGTACAGTGGCAAACTGTCAGCCCTACTTGACATGGGTGTAGATACCTTCAAGGTGAGTTCGAGGTTTGCTTGCTTGAGGCCATGATTTGATGTCAAACTCTGATTGAAGACAGACTTTGGTGAACGGATCCCTCATGCGTCTGTAGTCTTCCATGATGGTTCGGACCCGATGCGAATGCATAACACTTACCCTGTCATCTATAATGAAATGGTGTTTAATTTACTTCAAGAAAGGTTTGGCAAAGGGGAGGCAGTTGTATTCGCCCGGTCCTCGGCAACTGGTGGACAACGGTAAGCGAGGACATCGAATACTGAACTGGCAGTCCTGAGGGCACACCAGATTTCCTGTGCACTGGGGAGGAGATTGCGAGTCTACATGGGAAGCGATGGCGGAAGCTCTTCGTGGATGTCTTTCTTTGACGCTGTCAGGTTATGCCTATGCATCACATGATATCGGTGGATTTGAAGTGAGTTTTCTATGATAGATAGGACCCCTGCTAAGATCCATGAAAATTATTCGACAGGGACACCCTCCGCCAGAGATTTATCAACGATGGGTGGCATTTGGACTTTTCTCATCTCACTCGCGGCTTCATGGTTCCTCGTCGTATCGAGTGCCGTGGCAATATGGCGAAGATGCTGCAAAAAGCATGGCGAGATTCGTGGTGGCGAAACATCGCCTGATGCCCTACCTGTACAGTTTGGTGAGGTTGCCATTCAGCCATCCTGTTGGGAAGAAGTTGACACAATGCAGTCAATCCAAGCGCACACCAACGGCCATCCTTTGCAGCGCGCTATGTTCATGGAATTCCTCGATGATCGAACGACACACTATCTGGATAGGCAGTATATGCTAGGTATGGCTCTGGAGCGTGATACTGAACAACCCTGATTCGATCTGCTTAGGCCCCAGTCTATTGATAGCTCCAGTGTTGGTTCCGAACGAAGAAAGATCTGAGTACTATATCCCTGTCGGCCGTTGGACATCGTTTTTCCGCCCTGAGCGTGTAGTCGAAGGCCCCATATGGATCAAAGAGTTCGTTCCCATTGATGAGATTCCTGTTTGGGTCCGTCCTGGCACGATGCTATGCCTTGGCCCGGAGCAAACCGGCCGACCTGACTACCAGTATAACAAAGATGTCGACGTTCACCTTTATGAACTTCTCGATGGCCAATCCCTTGAATCAGATATACCCAGCGGCAAAGGCGTGGCAATTGGGGGTAGGATTCGGGTTACCAGGGAGTTTGGGAAGATAACGGTAAATACACTGGACGGGGAACTGGAGATTTCTTCGATTATGGTCTTCAATACAGATATAATCGCGAATGGCGTGGACGGTGGGACACTGGATAGGACGAAATTGCCTGTCATTTGTGTGGACGTCGAGAAAGGATTACATCAAGTCGTAATTTACATTGGCCAAAGGAACAGGACAGGCCTGGAATTGTATAAAACAACACATATGAATATGTAATGAAGAGATGTAGACGTATGGTGGATGATTGTGCGCACTAAGAGATAGTTAACGGTGGCGTTCCTCCTTCTGAAAAAGCTAGACTTATATGACAACTGTCAATGGTGATTGGAGACAATTCAACGAACCACTTTAAATTTTCGGAATCAATGGTAATTGACGAGGTAGGAATATCGACTTGGAGAGTGGGCGGCGGGTAGTCATCTCCAGTGAAGCTGAAAATGTCGAATACTGACACATCCCTACTCACTGTTAAAAACTTTCCTGGCTTGCTCGGTTCTCAATGTCCGCTCTTTGGCTGATTCTCTGTTTTGCGAAGAACGCGAAAGTCGCTTCCAGATATTTAACTTCAGGTTCATAAATCTAAGAAAATATGCATACCTCGGTTCGCAAACACTGATTGAGCTCGTCTTTGTACTTATTGCATCCACCAGTAAGGCGTGCCCAACTATTTGAATGACAATCCTGCAGTGCTTGTATGAATTCCTTGCAAGCTTTGGCCAATTAGAAAATGTCTGTATTGAGCGAAGAGCCTGCCAACCTAATTTCTTGTCTGATAGCTGGGGGTGCATTCGGTGGAAAGTCAATCGGTGAGAATCAGGAGAGCTACTTCAAGTTATACGCGATCAGTGGATTTGAAATCCTGACAACTTTTGATAATTATAAATCACCACGACAACGCGTCTAATTTTCATTCAAGGCTGATTCAAGGTCGACTCTGCATATCACAACTACAATTAGTATGTCCTCCTTCGTTCCCGGTAATGCAGACGATGTCGCGATCGCAACCATCCGCACTCTTGCAGTAGATGTTGTTGGAAAAGCTAATTCAGGTCATCCTGGTAATATAAGTTCTATACTCTCCTTCAAGTTCATCACACAAATACTGTTCTTTCAGGTGCACCCATGGGCATGGCACCAGCAACACATGTTCTTTTCTCTCGGTGGGCATGAGGTCCCTGATCGTCTTTGCATTTTCCACTGATTTGCTTTCTAGATTTTTAAACGCCAACCCCAAGAATTCCAAGTGGTTCAATCGCGATCGATTTGTCCTCTCCAATGGGTTAGCACGCCTTCTTTACCGATGTTAAACTTTTATTGAATGAAGCTTTGCAAATAGCCATGCGTAAGTTAACATAGTTGTAGCACGGCTGCAGCTAATATTCCATACTTCCAATCTATAGTTGTGCCCTTCAATACGTGATGCTTCACCTGCTTAGTTACCAGCTGTCAATGGACGACCTGAAGCTGTTTCGTCAACTTGATTCGAAAACTCCAGGCCACCCGGAAGCTGGCCATACCGATGGAAAGTCGATCCCAGTCATTCGTATGATGTCAATGCCTTACAGCCAACTTGACAGGCATTGAAGTCACCACTGGGCCATTGGGTCAAGGTTTTGGAAACGGGGTTGGTTTAGCCATTGCACAAGCTCATTTGGCTGCGGTGTATAACAAGGACGGCTTCAACCTGATCAACAACTTCACGTATGGTAAGATTATTGTTTGCAGAATTTGTTTTTTGTTGCTGAAAAAGTCTCCGCCGAAGTATTTTGTGGTGATGGCTGTCTCATGGAGGGTGTTTCTAGTGAAGCTGCGAGTCTCGCGGGTCATCTGCAGCTCGGAAACCTCATTGTGGTCAGTCATCTGATCTAGATTCGTAGCTTCAGTTTCTCAGATGACCGATTCAGATCTATGACGACAATCGTACGTCGGATAGTTGTCATTTGAATGATGGTTTTCACACAAACTTGCAGATATCTCTATTGACGGTGACACTGCTGTTGCTTTTACTGAGAATGTCGAGCAACGATTCCTGGCTTACGGATGGCAGGCCCTGCATGTGGATAACGGGGACACGTAAGCCACCTATGGAAACCCTTCGCCAAGCGCAGGCTTAATTCTTTGTTTTTTTCAGCGATCTGACGGGCATATATAATGCAATAGCAGAAGCTCGGCGAGAGAAGACCAAACCTACGATCATTCGATTAAGGACCACTATTGGCTACGGGTCCAAGCAACAGGGAACCCATGGTATTCACGGGGCCCGTTCGTCTTTCTCATTCTGACAAATATCTTCGGCGTTAATTTGCGACGAGTAGCCCTCAAGGCTGACGATATTCAGTCCCTGAAGTCTAAATTTGGATTCCCACAAGATCAAAGTTTCTATGTCCCCCAAGCAACATATGACCTATACGCCGAGTTCGGAAAGCGAGGCGCTGCGCTCGAAGCAGAATGGAATTCGCTGCTAGTCGCGTATGGTCAGAAATACCCAGCGGAGCATGCCGAACTTACTCGACGGATCTTTGGCAAACTTCCTGAAGGCTGGGAGCAGCATCTTCCTGTATATACACCCACTGACCCCGCTCAGGCTTCCCGGAAACTCTCCGAAATTGTTCTCACAGCCATCACGCCCAGCCTTCCCGATCTTCTTGGAGGTTCTGCTGATCTGACCGGCAGCAACTTGACCAAAGTCAAAGGAAGCATTGATTTCCAGCCGCTTAGTACAGGGCTTGGCAATTACGCTGGTACGTATATACGTTTCGGTGTCCGTGAACATGGAATGGGGGCCATTGCCAACGGTCTCTCTGCCTATGGTGGCATCGTGCCGTTTGTTGCTACTTTCCTCGTGAGTCATGTCCATCAAAGTCCGCTCGATAGTTCTTGATGACCGTAGAACTTTGTGTCCTATGCTTCTGGTGCCGTGAGGCTATCAGCACTGAGTGGTCATCAAGTTATCTGGGTCGGTATGTCGCGTCTCCTAGCTGCCCTTGTTTTTGCTTGATTCTGATCCATCATTAGCTACCCATGATTCCATTGGCCTTGGTGAGGATGGCCCAACTCATCAACCTGTTGAAACTGCAATCGCCCTGCGAGCCACGCCTAACCTCGCATTCTGGCGCCCGGCGGATGGCAACGAAACGTCTGCCGCTTACTACGTTGCCCTTCAATCCAAGCGCACGCCTTCAGTACTGTCACTCTCGCGGCAGAACCTTCCCAATCTAGAAGGATCTACCATCGAGCGTGCCGCACGCGGCGGCTACGTCTTGCTAGATGAAGCAAACGAAGACCTCACCATCGTGAGTTGCGGCAGCGAGGTTATCATCGCTGTCGAAGCAGCTCGTATACTTAAAGCAGAAGGTATCAAAACTCGCCTTGTTAGTTTGCCTTGCTGGCTGGTGTTCGATCAACAAGATGAAGAATACAAATTAAGCGTTTTGAGAAGTGGAGCACCTATTCTTTCACTTGAGGCACTTTCGGTACGATTATAGAGTGGTATGTTGCTGTTTCGTTTGTCTCAACAATCTTCTGTTCCAGACTGCAGGATGGCAGAAGTATAGTCACGAGGTATGTCACCCTTCTTTTGAAGAGGATCATATTCTAACGCGCTTCTAGCAATATGGGCTGAAAGGTTGGGGCGCATCTGGGCCATACCAAAAAGTCTACGAGAAATTCGGCATCACTGGGTCAAGTAAGTCATGAGAATCTGGATGTAAAGCTATTTCCTCACAGTTACGCAGATATCGCCGCTGTCGGCAAGAAAGTAGTTAGTTTTTATAACACGAAGAGTGGTGAAGTTGTATCTCCTTTAGTCAAGGCGTTCACACTGTGAAGTCAAGACAGATTTCCGTGACTGTACAAAGTCAGCGACGGACTATAATCATCGAAGTTTCTCTTATGAGTCAAGTGCTCGCAGCGGCAATTGCGGTACAGAACCGACCTGAAATATTCCCACTGCAGAGTAGATGATTGTTTCTAAGTGTCACTGGGGCAGGATGCATCAACATAAAATATTTCGAGCAATATATCTATTTCCTTTGGATCGTAACAGTATCCCACATTTGTCTCTCAGCATCCTCCTTCATGACATCAAGTACGTGGGGTCGAAGATACCGGTCATCCTGGAGAAAGATCAACCTCATGTACAGGACAAATGTGGCCGGATAATACTTCTTCCGGTTTTAGCCATTGCTCTCGAGGCAGCGACGCGTGGAGAACACTAGCTTGAGCAGCACGTTTTAGGCGGTAAGCACGGTCATACTTTTCTTGAGGAGTCAGACGCGTGAGAGCCTATAGCGAACTCGATTGATAGCTACGGTTGGACAAGAGACAATCATACCCTCTGTACATCTGGGCGTTCCTCAACAACTATCCATATATCAATAAGTAAGGATATTAAGAATGTATGTCGAACGTACGAAGGTCATCATATTTGAAGCCGTATTTCCTGTAGCCAGCGGCGTTGGTGTACCACGTAGCAATTGGTTTTAACCACTTGAGGAGGGTGCGAGAAGACTTGATATAGGGCGCAAAAGACACGCTGAGTGGACCAAACATTCTGGACAGTTGGCACGGTGAGAAGGAACTCGGAGCGGGGGTTTCCGGATCTGATTATTGACAATTATTTGTAAAATTGCAACACTGATAGTATAAATTCAATTCACAGATCAACTTTACATCCATCAGTCACCTTCTCCCTCAACACCACAATGTCTATCCAAGAACGTACCTACATCATGATCAAGGTATAAAATCGTCTATCATCCTTCAATATACCGTCAAACTCAGTTATCCTGTACTAGCCCGATGGCGTTCAACGTAATCTGGTCGGAAAAATCATCCAAAGATTTGAGGAGCGGGGCTTCCAGCTCGTTGCTCTCAAGCTTGTTCAATCCACTGAACCACATCTCGAGAATCGTGAGTGCTGCTTTCGTTGTTGATCGTGCTGATCTATCTGCAACGTGGTCGTTGTAGACTATGCCGACCTCAAAGGCAAGCCCTTTTTCCCTGGCTTGATCAAGTACATGGCATCTGGGCCTGTTGTCGCTATGGTGTGGCAAGGACTCGACGCCGTTAAGACTGGTCGTGCCATGCTTGGTGCCACGAACCCCCTAGCGTCAAACGCCGGTGAGTACTGACGATTGTATAAGCTTCGGCAATTTGGGGCTAAGTTGGCCTTAGGTACAATCCGCGGAGACTTTTGTCTTGCTGTTGGACGTAACATTTGCCATGGGTCTGATTCAGTAGAGAATGCCGAGAAAGAGATCAAGCTGTGAGTCTCCTCTGGTCATTTCGCTCATTTTTTAAAAAAAAAGGCACACCTTGTACAGCTGGTTCCCTGAGGGTGTCGTCCAGTACACCAGTGTAATGCATCCTTGGGTGTTTGAGTGATTTTGTCGAAAATCGCAAGTTATATGTACATTAGCTTGTCCAAGCCCACAGACGCTGTCCTAAGGGACAGTCACACGTATGTCAGAAAGCCCTCCAGCAATTGTGCACATTTTGTGGTCTCCCAGAGACAGGTTCTACACTCGTTTTCAACAATCGTGCCTCAGATATCTCGTACTTTGGTCAGTGGATAACTGCCAGCTTATTTTGTTGTCATTCCCTCTCGTTGGGCCCTTCCTCGATGGTTGCATAAATGGGGTTTTTCAATGGGAGCTTCGTCTGTGGGCAAAGTGGACTGGCTTCGCGGTTCTACATAAGATTATCGATCAGGATGCTAATCACAGTACTTATATAATACTTGCTTGAGACTATTCGCACTTCCAGACGGGTTATCTTCTGATTGTCTTCCCGGTCTCGCTTGGAGATGATACAGGTACTGGGTTAGCGCTTTGCCTTCGGCGGGTGGATTTGGGGGGGAGATTTTGTCGATGGACAATACATGCTACTACGCTGACTACTGTGCCTGTTGGACCGTCTCGTCACTGTGATTCAATGTACAACACCAAGATATTTGCAACGCGAACTTTGTTAGGTGTGTGGCAAAGATATGAGGATTTCTTCATCCTGGTATATTAGGCTTTTACAAAGGTCATAACAGACGACGTCGCGTGTTTTGGCGGATTGAGGCCAGAAATCAGCCCTGATCAAAATGTCACTTTTGGGACAAAACTCTATGCTTCTCTGGCACCACTGGCTTTCTGATGCCTTTCTACTAGGCATCTTCATGACTAGTACATAAGCTTTCCTCAGGGCCAGATTTTACAAAAGGCCCCTGAAATGTTTTCATGGATGGAATATACCCAAAACATGTGATGTGGTCAATTTTTATCTTACTGACATGTCCCATCCTGTACCCTCCAGGTGGATTTGGGACTTGCCGTTATAATGCTGCGTTGTCAATCAGCATTCTTGTGCTACTCGTTTTAGGTTTGCAGCATGTTGGAGTGGAAAGGCCGCCAGATATTCACAAATCACGCAATGGTTGATAACCTGGATGTTTTATGCCATATACATACTCTCAATTTCTTTGGTGATTCGCCATCTGCCAGCACTAGTGCAGATCATGTCCCTTAAGTAGAACATACTAGACCTGCAATCTGTCACTCCCCATCTCCTTTGGCCTACTTTTCGAAGCATGATGAAGCAGTCAGGAACTTTGCCATTCAACTGAATAACTGAGGTTTCTGATCTGAGAGCAACACACCATTGAGTGCTGGGATGACTGTGTGTGAGATATCTGGATCTATATTATTTGTAATAAACCCAAATGTGATATACAGATCTCAACAGAAGACAAAGAAGCAAGGTATAATTGGTAGGACAGGGTATGGAGAGATGAATGTAGCCAAATTATGCAGAGATAACAACCACCAATGAGGGCCATGGCCAACCTAGACTTGGCGTGCTGTCCTCATGAAACACATCAGAGAGTTCCGAAGTACGCACATTTGCAAGCGTGATATGTGCCATTAGATGTGCAACAGTGACACTGGGCATGATGGGAGTGCATCTGCACCCTTTCACTGACACCTTGCTTGGGATTTGTGTCCACAACGTGAAATAACCCTAAAGCCCAAGCAACATATTGCCCCAAGGAAAGGCTGCAGAAACCCTCCATACATCCACCTTTGGACAACAGGGGGCTGGTAGGGAGAAATATATCCCAATCAACCAGCATCTGTTACTTGGTATTCGCTAGGATAGACGCCAAGTCCTTTTCGCTAGCAGCGGGAAGTTGTCTTGATCGAGCTTTCAAGCGTACTGCAATAACAGGAACACATCATGCATTAGTACAAGTGAAAGAGAACAATAGAACAACTGACAGTTTCGATCCAAACTAAGGAGAACAACCTTGATTGCAATAGCCCGATCACTGGATGATGAAAAATCACCACTTCGAAGCATACTGGACCGATCTACCCAGTGCTCATCCTGCCAAATTGCTGCCTTCAAGATTAGGTCATCCATGTTCCTTTCCCAGTTCCCATTAGCATCAAAATCAACATGTTCTGTACGGACACTGAGTGACGTCAGGTAGTTTCCCTTTGATGTTTGTATCTTGAGTGACATGGAGTGTGATCGGACATGAGAAGATAAGTAGGCCAGCGCGCCTTGAGCTGCCTCGACAAGCTGTTGTGCTGAGTCTGTGGAGGTTTTAGAGAGCCCGTCGAGTTCCATAACAACAGGAAGCGGAACAATGACTGTCCAACGGAGGCTCTCGATGACAGATGCAAACATCGAGAGTGAGGATAGCAGGATATTGGTGTCAATAACCAAAGTGGTGTAGCCAGGCAGGATGGGGAGCGAAGCGCGTTTATCAGCAGTCTTCCTGTGAGTACGCGGATTAGGCCCACGAGGGGATGTGTTCATAGGAGAGCCATGCTCGGCAGAGTGAAGGAGGCTCTGCAGATACCTACGGCGCGCCTACACGATGAAAACAACTCAACTTTCATGATCCTTCGACAAATGCAGATCATTACCTTCAGAGCTTTGACTTCATCCGTGTCATTCTCATCGTCTTCTTCTTCGGAAAGAGTGTCATCGCTCCCCTCATCTATCTCCATTGAATCATCTGTCCACCGAGTACCCAGTCTCCTCTTTTCCTCTTCCTCCTCCTCAATACGATCCAACTCTCGCCACCTATGCACCTTCTCTGCGAGCCTTCCCTCAACTTTCCATCCCCGGGTCCCTTCGACCCAAGTAAAGCCATCAACCACACTAGACATTCCAATCCCACTGCGCACTATCCTCACCCACCGCTTCTTGACGACATCTCCACTCCCACTATCATCCGCATCGTCATCATCCTCAATCTGACCATCTGTCACATCCCCGCCCTCAGTCTCTTCAAGAACCTCACTCTCCGCCCGCCTCTCTTCACCATTCTTCCAGTAGCCCCTCTCAAATACCTTGCGCCCAACCCATTCCATACCTCGTAGGCACCAGTCCTCAGGCAAAGGCGGGGCAGACCCACTCGTTAGCATCACCCATCTATCGACACCCTCCTTCTTCGCACTCTCTCCAGAAAGTCCTTGCGCACTCATAATCCCCCTTGGCACCGTGGCGAAGAATCTTGCCAGCTCCTCCCACGGGATACTCCGCTCCATCACTGCAAGTGTCGGAGGGTGTCTCACAACCGTTGTCAAGAATGTCAGCAAGACGGTCAAATATGGGTTCAGGGTCGACCTCGCGAAGGGCGACGCCTTTCGTGTAGGCCGCTTAAGAACATGGGAAAGCATTGCGAACGTTAGCTGCAGCGCGTATTTGAACGAGGGTGGATGGTCGTAATCGCCCTCGTGCTGCGTGTCATCTACCTCTGCCTCGGATGTTGCTGGCGAGATCTGCGGACCACCGGACAAAATAGACGGGCGGACTACTGGCGAGTGCCGAGGCTCGTCCACGTCCATAGTCTCTTCACCAATGATGTTGCCACCGCCAAGCACTTTCTTCGCCATCATAACTCTCATCACGGCTACTTCAGTGGCGACACCAGACCCTGTCTCCTTGCCCCCAACCCGCCTGAGCACCGCACCCGACCTGCCATACTCAAATATCGCCCCGATGTTGATAACACCCATCATTATCCACTCACGTTCCTCCGCACCCTCAATCTCAAGTCTTTCTATGAATCGCGCGAGGGTCGGCTGAAAATCGTCCAACTGTATATGGGTGAAGAGCATGCCATGTAAAAGAACAAAGAGGTCGGGAACTCGTGCCACATCTGGCTGCGTACGACACGCCTGTGCAGCAGGGGACCAGATGGGAAGAACTGATTCCCGTGAAGTCGGGAAGGGATGTAATGTTGTCATACTGCAGAGAGTAAAGATGAGATAGCTGCACAAGACAACAAAGAGAAAACTTTGCCTCTTGACGAAATGATATACCCCCCTCAACTCTTCACCTTCCACTTCCCTGCAAAGTAGGCCTAAATGATGATGCAGCTTTCCAGTGCCAGGCTGCTCTGCCAAGCCAGCACCATACCAATCCCTTGCGATTCCCCTCCATCTCTCGGTCTCCGGCTCGACATCCATAAGCCTCGCTGCAGCAATGCCCACGCTTGGGGATGGGCTATCGTCAATCCGGGCTGCAGGCTTTTCGCTGATCGATTTCACTCCTGCGCTACCCGAATCTCGGCTCTGATCGATCACAGCTTCGTTTACAGCTTTGATCGTCAAGGGCTTTGGGCCTGCAGGTGCGACGGGGCCGACACCTCCACTAACCATGGCAGCGACAGCCATCCTATACCGCGCCAAATCACCCAAGGCTTCAAGCCAACCGCTCTTGAAGTCGGAAAGGGTAGGTTCCTCCAAAAGGCCTGTGTAGAATGTATACGCATAGTAAATAAAGTCCTGGAGGTGCTCGAGTGCGAGCCGTGAAGTAAACGAAGCACGACGAAGAGACTCGAGCAGCTTGTGAAAGGCGTAGGTCCAGAGGCGGACGATGATGTTGTACTTGGTTGGGATATTCCTGAGGGATGCAGGGACGGAGGGCGAGAGGGAGATTTCCAGTAGGTTGTGTATGATTTCTGCTAGTCTGTATAGGGTTAGTATTTAGAAGAAGATAAGGGGGAAAAAATAGACTTGCTGTTTATGATCGGCTATTTGGTTTTTCCACTTTTCGCGTTCCAATTCCTCCTCTGTGGACTTTGGAGTTTCGAGCTCTTTACCCTTGAGGGTGATTCTGGCAGCACCGGCACCGAGAGCAGCTACGGCTGAAGAGTCGTCTGGATCTTCAACATCTTCCATCTTGACCTTGGTTTCGAGATTGGTGATGGCGCGGTAGAGCTTCTTGAGCTGTATAGAGAAGACGTTGTTTCCGCCATCCTCACCTCTGCTTCCACTTGCGCCATGACGATCGAAGAGGGCGGAGGAAGCTGAAGAGCCGTCGGTAGTTGAGGAAAGGGTAAAAGTGGATGAAGATACGGAATTAGCATAAGAAGATGTTGAAGAGGCAGAGATGTAGTCGCCAGATGATTTTGAATTAGAATTGGGACGATCACGATGTGGACGAGCGAGGACGGAAAAACGAACGGGGTCGTCCTTTCTGTGGTCAAAAAGTTGACGTGTGTGAGAGTCTCTAGGTTGAATAGGTGCTGCAGGTAAAGCAGGACTTGGACGAGGTACGTAAGGGTTACTTGGTGGGTCATTTACTTGATCAAGCTCAGTTGATTTCCGAACAGGGATGGGGTCGGTATTGGGATTGAACAATTTGGAAGATTTATTTGGAGGAGCAGGAGAGGAAGAAATCTTTAGGCGTCTCGAGAAGTCATCATGATCTGCTTCATGTGTAGAAGCAGGAATTCTTCTTGGAGATATTGGAGATATACGTGAAGAAGATGAATGAACGACTTGAGGTTGAGGACGAGGAGAACGTTGAGGAGTGTGAGGGGGCTGAGATGGTTTAACACGAATAGGACTAGAAATTAAATTTAAATAAGTGTTCAGTATTGAAAAACGCTTGATTGAATACAACAAACCCAGCATTTCGTCTACGAAGAGCAGTCAATTTTTCATCTAGATCAGTTGGTTGTAATTGACGTTGCATGTTATTGTGATCCTTTGACTTTCTTGGAGGTTTTAGAAGAGAATCTGTAGTAGACATAGTAGACATTGAGTAGAACGACGAGGACGGGGCACAACCGCAGCTAATCAACTTTCCATTCCGCAGCACTGTACATCTCTCGATCATAATCACGTGTGCTTACTGCGGCCCGCCAAATCCGTATTTTCGGAACCGCCTGTATCTAATTTTACATCAATACCTCCAAGATCCTATCCTCTACCGACTTGATAACTCTCCTTGACGTGTTCAAGCTGCTAATAAAATATCCAACATTTCCCAACGTCCTGTAATGTATCCCATATCCTCCCCCACCAGGCGCCGCAGTAAATTCTCCTTTTTCGACTCGGCTTTTCAGTGGCGTGAACACCTTTTGCGCTGAATCTGACACGTAACCTAGCAAGTCTCATCAACTCTAAATCCATCAACTGTGATACAAAAAAAATAACACACCTCCTGCCTCATCTTTCATCTTGATCGCTAATACGCACCCAAGCGTCATGACCTCCTGAACCTTTTTTACACTCGACACCGCTTTCACGAAACCTGGATCCCAAAAACTCCACACACCTTCACCTTCCTTCCCTACACCCCACCGATTCATCGCCGCCTCCCATTCTTCACTCCCCTTCAACCCCTCAATCATCCTCAACGTTTCTCCTGCCACCTCACATCCCACCGCATGCGCCGTATATGAATGCCCATGCAACAGCGCACCCTCTTTTCCCTCTCCTAGAAAAGCGCGAAACACAGAATCAGATGCCAGCGTCACGGCCAACGGTATCAGTCCCCCTGTCAAAATCTTCGCGTTTACCGAAATATCTGGCTGCGCACCGAGCACCGGCCCCGTGCTTTCCATACCCAGCCGATGTAATCCCACAAACACTTCATCAAAAATAACCGGTAGACCTGACCACTCCTTCGAAGACCCGCTGGACAACCCGATACCCTCACCGCGCACCACATCGATCAACACCCGCTGGAACAGCGGATCCACAAATATCATCCCACCTGCACCCATCACCAGCGGCTCGAGCACCAATGCAGCAAGCCTGGGCATATCATTGCGCTGTTCAAGGCTTTTCAGAGTACGCGTAATATACGCCCAGTAGACACCTGCCAGGTCCGAGTTGAGCCGTGCGGCGACATCATATGCCCATGAAAGTGATTTTGCTTTGACCGTCAAAAGGTTGGGGGACATCGCTTCAGGAATGCAAATGACAACATCACCATCCCGGATAGCCACAGTCGGAGGATCAAACCAATATCCTTTCGCATTATGCCACTCACAAGTGAACACACCCGACTCTTCACAGGCATCCATTGCACCAATCGTATCCCCATGATAACTCCCCTTTAATCCCAGCACCCCGAGCACCTCCTTCCCGCCAACTACCCCCCTTCGTACATTAAACGCCCTCAAAGCCATTTTCAAGGCAACTTCCATCCCAGTCGACCCGTTATCCGAGAAAAAGGCTCGTGCGGCCCATCCTCGCCCAGGTCCTTCCTTCACCAGCTTCTCCGCCAGTTTCAGTGCTGGCAAATGCGTCGCCTGTGGAAACACCACATGCCCGTACCTCCCGCTCGCGCGAGCCGCTGCCAGCGTCAAGGCAGGGTCCCCGTGACCCACCGTTTGGGTCCACCAGCTTGCAGACCCATCAAATTCGGGTGTAAGGATGGACAGCCCACGGTTGGCTTGAGACGCCGGAGAGACTCTATGTACGTTGAAAAAGTCAGAATGTGCACTGTCTATGACAGTCACGTCGTGTTCGCCCTGCACGAGTCCGTGCTGTACAAAAGGCCACCAAATGGTGTTAAGGGTCCGGCGCGGCATAGATGCTAGTTCCTCCAGGCGCTGAGTATGGCATATGTCCAGGTGGTCTACAATGTCATTGATCGCATTGGCATTTTGTTGGCCTTTGGACGATGAGTTTGGCGGAACGATAGAGTTGTAATATTTTTCCGTCTCTGAAAAGTTGGCAGCGCTGACCGGGAGCACCGGAGGCGGACGGGGAACGACAGATACACGCACACCACGTTCCGCAAAGTATGGCTGCAAGTACTCGTTGTTGCGATAGTAATCGTCGCGGAAGAGGAGCACGGCATCCACGATGTACCCTCGGAGAAGTAAGGCTTCATACGAGCATATGGTAGTAGATATCCCGCCGAGCTTGGCGTCTCCGATCAGGATCGTCGGTAAGAAGAGAGGTCGGTAGCAATCTGCCTGTGTCGTCCCAGATAAGGTGGGGCTATGAATCCCTGTGCGCAGCGGGAGGGTAGACAGTTGAGGAATGCTTTGTGGATGCCTTGACTCGCAACGAGCGAAGTAAATTAGCTCTTACCTCCTGCAGTTTCCACGTACATGTGGGCACGATCCTTGCTGGAGCTCACAGCGACTCGACGAATGTACCCAGCAATGGAATTGACAAAACTTTCGTCCGACGGGATCTGCATGTCGCACCGTGGTAAGGAATGCAATTAAGGAAAAGAAAACCACTGACCGACGAATCGCTCATCTTCGCGGCCAAATGGGGACTCACGGGTTCATCATACTGAAACAAACATTTCGTCTGTATCCTGTGAGCAGCAGGACCACCATGCTGGTGGATATGTCTGAGCACGCAAGCGGGTCAGTGGTTGACCATGTAGTAATTCGTAAAGATGCCAGACTTGTCATCAGCGGTGTCGATGGGACCAGCACTAACAGGCTTGAGGTAAAACACATTATCAGACCTGAGGGCTGAGGCACGAATGAGAGCACATGTTAAAATGGTCTTGCCAACGTCTGTGTTTGCGCCGAACACCTGGTGGATGCGGAGATGTTTGAACAGTAGCGACATCGTGGAACTTGAAGTTTAGTTGAAGACTAGGAGTCACGCGCTCACGTGGCCCAGTCGATGAAATTGGACCGATTCACGGTGAACCATTCACCAAATGGCATTTCAATTCAAATGGGACTCCAAAAGAGCAGACTGCAGTACCTAGCCTACTATATAACCTGTAGACACTGTATAAGATATAGAGATAGATGATGGAATTACATATTGCCGAATCTTTGTTGACCTGTTTTATGGACTTTGCCGTCTGTTTTAGAAAAACGAGTTACGAATTTTCTGATTAAATGAACCTTCACTTGTATTCGCCGGTTTCCACTCCGAATCCAACAGGATCCACTGCTCCCAAACAGGGGCTTCGCGTGCAGCAGATCGGTATTGATGTATTACTCGAGGCAGCGCTTGCGGTGAAGCCGACGGCCTGAGGCAGGTCACGCTGTGGCCTGCAGGATTCGCCGTGTGTCGATTGTGTGTTTCGCTATCCGAATGTCTTGTCAGGTTCCAAGCATCCACATCCACTCCTGATTCAACAAACCTCGTTTACAATGGCAAAAAAAGCTACTGATATTCCCTTGGACATGATCACCGAGGATGACAAGATCATCGCGTACGTCGACTAGCTGAACGGGCAAGGAAATATGCTCATACTAACCATTGCAGCGTGATGGGTCCCACTGGCACTGGCAAAAGCACCGTAAGAAAGGATGTTCTAACTAATCACCTCCCTCACCTTTGAAATAGTTAATCGACATCGCGACCCTTCAGAATGGCAAGCACGTAGGCCACAAACTGGAGTCTCATACTGCAAAAATTCGAGCAGTCAGAATTCTACATCCTAAAACTTTGCGACCGTTTGTTTTGGTCGATACGCCGGGATTCAATGACACCAATAAATCAGACACAGAGGTCCTGACCATGATTGCAGACTGGTTAAAAAAGACGTCCGTAAGACCACCAACCTAACCAATCCCATTATTGACGACTAGCAGTTACAAGAACAAAGTCAAAATTGACGGAATCATATATTTGCATCGTATTTCTGATAATCGCATGTCTGGGTCTCCGCTGAAGAACTTGCATATGTTTGCAAAGTTATGCGGCGACGGTGCGATCAAAAATGTTGTGCTTGCCACTACCATGTGGACCAAAGTCAACCTTAACGTAGGAAGTAAAAGGGAAACAGAACTGGTGAAGACCTACTGGCGGGGAATGCTAGATCTAGGATCTCGGATGATGCGCTTCGGAGATTCGTTCAACGCTGCCTGGAACATGGTCGATGAAATTGTCAATACACCGGAGGGTGATAAGGATCACGCTCTTCTACTCCAGGAAGAATTAGTCGATCTTGGCCGTCGACTTAGCGAGACGGAGGCTGGGAAGACACTATATACCAGACTGCAGCAGGTACTTGCCGAGCAGAAGGAATCAATCCGCAGACTCCAAGAAGAAGCTGAGGCAGAGCAGAATGAGCAGCTTGCAAAGGAATTGGCGGTGCAATACCAAATTATGCAGGAGACCCTTCAATCCACGTTTGACCAGCTAGCGAGAATGAGGATTCCTCTTGGACGACGACTCGTGATGCTGTTTTCTTTCCGGAGACCTCGTTCGGTGAGCTCTTCATTGTTTCCGCCATATGAACCTTGCTTATCATTGGACAGCGTGCTTTAAGTGTCATTGGTGATCAAGGCTGATGAAGCTGAAAAGATGCTACAATCACATTCACTCTTTGCATAACTTCGACCGAAAAATGATCAATACGTCAATCCTGTTTGCAGAGTGAAATTCACGAAACAAGGGCCAGATTCAACACCATCCCACCGAAATGTCGTACGTCAAAATATAGATATTGAGCGTGAGCTGGAACAAGTTATTTGTTTTTTAGCCCTACATCGATCTGTTCAATATTTCACTCTGAAATCCTTCTCAGGTAGGCCGTCATTTTAGTACAAGTGACAACTTCTATATCATTACGAAATGAGCAACAACACAAAAAAATCGATCGGTCCTTCAGGTGCCGTATAAAACTATCTCTTCATCGATTTTTGGGTGTAGCAGGAGTTGGACATGACTCTTTTCCTCCATCTGCACACCAATGCCTCCAAATCACTTCCGTAACAGCTGCTTGACCTGTTCTACTTTGTCGTCCGCGTGAAATCGCAGCCTAGAAAATGTTCCGAAGATCGAGTGGGCACGTAGTTTCCATTCAGATGGGTCCATGTCGTTTTGCCGTAGATTCTCAAGGGAATCAAAGTCTCCACTTCGAAGCAAGTGTTCCGTGTGCAGCAGATTGAGCAATGTGTTACCCTTGCTGTGAAGACGACAACCTGGAAGGATTTGATTGGCAAGTCACGCTGTGGCCTGCAGGTAGCCTCGTGTATTGGTCGTGTTGTCGCCGGATTCAAGTATTGTATCTGCTCATGATTTTCAGGTTCCAAGCACGCACATCCATCACGTACCTCTGGGCTCACTTCCGATGAAGCAAAAAGCAAAAAAAGCAGACCAGATCACTGAGGATGACAGAATCATCGCGTACGTCGACTAACTGAACGGGCAGCGGATATTCTCAGATTGAACGATGCAGCTTGATCGGCCCCACTGGCGCTGGGAAAAGCACGGTAAGCAGGGACGTTCGTAACTAATAGCCTATCTCACTTCTGAAACAGTTCATCGACACCGCGATCAGTCAGAAAGGCAAGCACGTCGGCCACACACTGGATCCTTTTACATCAGAAATTCGGGCGGTCAGGTATCCGCATCCTACGACCTTTATACCTTATGTTTTGGTCGATACACCAGGATTCGACGAGACCAGCAAAACAGATGCAAAGGTCTTGACTATGATTGCAGAATGGTTAAAGAAGACGTGCGTAACTATACTTACCTACTTGATTTTGTTGTTAATGATCAATAGTTACAAGTCAAATGTCAAGCTTGCCGGCATCATTTACTTGCACCGTATTTCTGACAATCGCATGCAGTTTGTATCTCCGCTGAAGAATCTGCAAATGTTTGAGAATTTATGTGGCGACGGGGCAATAAAAAATGTTGTGCTTGCGACTACAATGTGGACCAAAGTCAAACCAATTGAAGCGGGAGAAAGAAGGGAAAAAGAACTGGAGGACAAATACTGGACGGGAATGCTGGAAGGGGGATCGCGGATGATACGCTTCGAAGATTCGTTCGACGCTGCCTGGAAGATAATTGACGGAATGGTTAACACACCAGAGAATGAGAATGACAAAGCCGACGGTCTTCTCTTTCCTCAGGAGGAATTAATCGATCTTGGGCGTCGATTAAACGAAACGGAGGCTGGGAAGACAGTATATGCCAGACTACAGAAGGTACTCGCCGAGCGGAAGGAAGCGATCCGAAAACTCCGTGAAGAGGCTAAGGGTGAGGAGAATGAGCAGCTTGCAAAGGAATTGGCAGTGCAATACCGAGCTATGCAAGACGCCCTTCAATCCACATATGACCAGTTAGCGACAATGAAGATACCTCTCGGACGACGACTCTTGATGCTGTTTTCATTCCGGAAACCTCGTGGGGTGAGGTCTTTCAACGGATTGGAGGTTGGTATCGAGACTAACTAGTATAGTACTACTAGTAGTAGCACAACGCGCTCACGTGACAAGTTGAAATAGCCAAATTTGGAAAAGTAATAATAATAATATTCTTGTCATGGAACCAAAAACACCCAAGCGTACGAGGGCAAGGTCTGAAGCAAAAACACCCTTGACGCCTTCATTAGCGTTAGGCTTAAATAACATTTCTCTTAACCCTTTTGTCGTATCTCGTCCTTCATCTCCAGTCAAGCGAACAACTTCCACTGGCATTCCAGTATCGGACTCTCTACATCGTCAAGCTAGCGTTGGCGTAATTCGTAAAGGTGGCATCGAGAGTAGGCTCGATGTCGTCACCCATGACTACGTCCCTCCTCCAAAGCCAGAGGTCAAGCGCTCAAGGTCTACTCCGGCTGTAGTATGTACAAATCCAACCATTCAGAACAACTCTAATTCTATACTCAGAATCGTATCGGTGTGGACCAACGAGATCGCTTCATTACCAACCGCGATACTGACCTCGACGTCGCTGCCACGCTTGAGCAAATGCATATCAACCCTAAATCTGCATCTCCGGGTCACACTGCCAGGCTCGCAGCAGCCACAGGCGTCCCCCTTAACCGCCGTATCCTCGGATATCACGAGCAACCTCCATCAGCTTCCTCATCCTCTGACACTGCTCTTGCACAACATCGCGAGTTTGCGCGGCCGCTCTACGCCTCCCGACCTGGTGCCCTCCCTACCTCGACAGGTGCTACAACCAATAAGTCTCGCAAGATCCCAACCCAGCCCGAACGCGTCCTTGATGCACCTGGTATGGTCGACGACTTTTACCTCAACCTTATTAGCTGGTCATGCCAGAACGCATTGGCCGTAGCACTCGAGGCCTCCACCTACATCTGGAAGGCAGACACAGGCAATGTCGTCCAAGTTGGTGAAGCCCCAGAAGGCACTTATGTCTCCAGTGTGGATTTCTCCAACGACGGCATGTTCCTTGGCGTAGGCATCGGGACCGGTGACGTCGAGTTGTGGGACGTGGAAAGTGGACAGAAGTTAAGGACGATGGGCGGCCACCAGGGTCAAATTGCTACCCTTTCATGGAATGAGCATATCTTGAGTTCTGGGTGTGGAGACGGAAGTATTTGGCATCACGATGTCCGTGTTCCTCGGCACAAGGTCATGGAACTGCTCGGCCACACAGGTGAAGTATGCGGCTTGAAATGGAGGCCTGATGGAGAACTCTTGGCCAGTGGCGGGAACGACAACGTCGTGAATATATGGGATGGAAGGGTCGGTGATGTAGCAGAAGGTGCAAAGGGGAGCGCGAAGTGGACGAAACGGAACCATACAGCGGCCGTCAAGGTAATCCTCAATATTTTTCATCTAATTCCTAACTCATGTAAATTCTACTGTTCCATAGGCCATCGCATGGTGTCCTTGGCAGTCATCCTTACTAGCCTCCGGCGGAGGTACCAACGATGCCACTATCAATGTCTGGAATAGCACAACGGGTGCCAGGCTACACTCGCTCAAGACACCTTCACAAATCACCTCCATTCTCTTTGCACCGTCGAAAAAAGAATTGCTCACTACACACGGATATCCCACCAACTCAATCATGGTCCACGCGTACCCTAGCATGGACCGCGTTGCTGAGATTCGAGACGCGCACGACTCACGGGTGCTGTTCAGTTGTGTTAGCCCTGCTGGGGATGTGGTGTGTACTGGTGCTGGGGATGAGAATCTCAAGTTTTGGCGTATTTGGGAGGTGGGGGGCGAGGAGAAGGGAAAGAAAAGAAAGGGTTTAGGAGCAGAGGACGTTGGTGGAGGGAGAATAAATTCAACAAGGGAAGGAATACTGAGTATTCGATAAGATGTAGAAAGCCATCTGGTTGATTTAGTTTATGCCCAAGTATTTGGACTATGCTTCCGTTATGTAGTTGGAATTGGGGAATATACTCCTACCTTTTAGTTTTTCCACTGTGATACTTATTCAATTGTGTATGCACCTCATTCCCGGCAGTGGAAGGTTGAGTTCTGCCGGATATTCCGAACAATATACGATGTAACATGGGTACAATCTGGGTACAATGAAACAGAAATCACCACGAATGATGACCTCCGCTGACAAGAATGCTACAATTTAAAGGACATCAGCCACTCGTCTACAGGATCATCATTAAAAACTGCGTACTCGCTGCCAGTACAGAAACTTGACGCGTCACTTGCCAGCCAAGCAACGACCCCACGTAGTTCATCAGGTCGTCCAATACGTCCCATCGGATTTAGATTCGACCATTTCTCTAAGAGATGGGGCTGCGTATCAAGATACGCTGCGGTCATGCTTCCGACATCATGTCAATAACAATCATGTTGCATGGCATTCATGGAAAAATACGGACCTTGTATAGATGTGTCCCGGAGATAGCGAGTTGACTCGAATATTCTTTGTCCCAAGCTCGCACGCCATGCTCCGAGCCATCTGGAGAACCGCTGATTTGCTTGTGTTATACGATACCCATGCGTGGTCCTGTAAAATAAGTTCATGAGCATGACTATTTCGCGGGGCAATAACGATCCAACGCCGCTAACCCTATTGGTGATACTTCCGGACATGGACGCGATTAAGATGATGCTCCCCGCGTTTCCGAAACGGAGCATCTGCTGACCTGCTGCTTGTGCAGTATACAAAACCCCATTGGTGTTCACGTCTAGGACCTAGGAAAATGCAGTCAGCGCAATTGAAGGATGACGTGTACATTCCTTAATATACCTCTTTGAACTGTTCGGCAGGGTAGTACAAGCAATCGGTATGTGTCTTCAAGATTCCCGCAGCAGCAATGCATACGTCCATCCTCTTTTCGGTGTCCCCGATGGCCCTGACTTTCTCCCAAATATCCTTCTGATCCCTCACGTCAGCACTAACATACTCCAATCGTGACCCATTTCTCAACTTCTTCACAAATTCGCTCGTTTTATTCCATTCCTGGGATGGCTCCGACGGGAGGTCAAGACAATATACGGCGCGTGCACCTGCTTCACACAGCACTAATGCCATCTCGAGACCAAGGCCCCGGTTTGCGCCCGACACCACCCCAACGCGATCTTTGAGACTAAACTCATCAAATATCTTGGGTCGCACAGGAAAGGTAGAGTCACTCGATGCTTGGAGAGCAGCGTTGACACCGATGGGGGCTAGAGGCGATGTGGACTGGACCGGCGGGGGGGCTCGAAGAATGTGGCTCTGGAAGATTGAGCGGCTTCTAGTGGGATGGCGGAAAACTATAGCCCGAGAACCTGGGAATAAAGCTCTGGGTAGTTTCGAACATATCATGGTGAATGGCATGAGTGGGGAAGGCAACTGGTCGAGATGCGTCTTCCCTCGACACCTTTTATGAAGTCTCCTGGCATGCTCAGCTGACCGAACAACTTGAAGCAAAGGCCCGTCGGCCCGAACTTTGGGCGATACGATTTATTCACTCAAAAACACATTTGGATATCAATTTCAACGACAAGGATGCAACACAAATCTATGCTCTATTGGAATACAACCTAACTTTCTGAACGGAATCTATTACGTTCTGCGCTTAGTTTTTCTTATCGCTAACCTTGGAGAGCAGAGATCGACCAGTCATTTCTGAAAAGGTTAAAATGCCACAATTAGTTAACCCATCTCCTCAAAATTGGATAACACTTACCTTCAGGAATTTGCAGGCCCTATGAAAACACCCAGAGAATCAGAATTCAGTGCTGTCAGAGCAACAACGGTGACTAACCATTAAATCTAATACGGTTGGAGCAACATCACACAACGCGCCCTCCTCCTCGTCCGCTCCCTTCTCCACTGCCATCTTCTTATCGTCATCCATGACAAACTCGTATCTCTCTGGATCTCCCGTCATTATGAACGGTACTGGGTTGGTCGTATGCGCCGTATGTGGTGCGCCAGTCTCCTTATTACGCATCTGCTCTGCATTCCCGTGGTCTGCCGTGATAAGCAAGATGTACCCCGCCTCCTGCGCGGCTTTGTAGATAGTGCCAACTGCCTTGTCGGTTTCGGTGATGGCAATGACAGCGGCATCATATACGCCGGTGTGTCCGACCTAGTAGGATATCAGATGTGGAACCCACGAAAGACTAACGAAAACGAACCATATCCGGAGGCGCAAAATTGCACATGACGAACTCATGCTCACCCTTCATAAGGACCTCGGCAACCTTCTCGGCGACACCTTGAACACTCATCTTAGGGTCTTTATCGTACGTGGCAACTTTAGGAGAGGGAATCATGTGTCTCTCTTCGTTTTCGAACTGCTTCTCCACGCCACCGTTGAAGAAAAACGTTACATGCGCGTATTTCTCAGTTTCTAGAAGAATGGGGCAGTAAGAATGTGGTGGGCCATGCAAGACGTAGAGATGGGAAATGGACCTGCGATATGGGCCTGTTTGATGCCGTGCTTTGCTAGCCATTCTGCGAGAACATTGGTCATGGGTTGTGGAGGAAAGGCGATAGGGAATGGGAAGTCGACGTTGTAGCGTGACATGGTAGTTATGTCCTAGAACCCAACACACATATGTAATTGTCGGGAGCAGTGCACAAAAGACTGACCAAATTCTTAGGAACATCCACTTCCATAGGCTTATCTGGAAGCCCAAGGACAGCAGCAATCTCCCGCATTCGATCTGACCGATAGTTGAATAGAAATAGAGTATCGGAGTCTACGGATTCATTTCATCATATACTTTCCTTGAGATAGAAAGGTAACAAGTCACAGACATACCTTTGAGACGACCAGCATCCCCATTTACAATAATTGGCTTCAAGAATTCATCCGTAATGTCCTTGTCGTAATTCTCCTTGATGACACCAACTATACCCTCGGCTCCCTTTCCATCTTCTCCTTCTCCTTTAACTAGGCCGTCCACGGCGATTTTGATTCGTTCCCAGCGCTTGTCGCGATCCATGGCATAGTACCTGCCCACAACGGTTGCCAGCTCACCATATTCTTCCTTCTTCATAAAGTCAAGCAAGTCCTGGCAGTAGCCAGAGGCGGAACGCGGAGCCGTATCACGCCCATCCCCGAAGAAGTGCACGTAGGTATGGGGAACGCCAATCTCCTTGGCGGTTTCAAGCAGGGCATAGAGGTGAGTTATATGAGAGTGTACGCCGCCGTCAGAGATCTAGCATGGGCGATACTTCTTTCAGTTTGAGTAGTCCACTTTTTACTGAGGGGAGAATTTACCAAGCCAAGTAGATGCAATCTGCCATTGCCGTCCTTGGCTCTCTTGAAGCTGTCTACAATGGGCTTTGACTTATGGAACTGCCGCTTCTTGATTGAGACGTCTATCCGTACAATATCCTGCCACACAATGCGCCCTGCGCCAATATTCAGATGTCTACGGGGATCAGGATTAGAGATAAGTAAAGGATATTCGACCACTCAGCACATACCCAACCTCTGAGTTTCCCATGAGCCCTTCGCTAAGACCGACAGCAGTTCCATGAGCAGAAAGAGTACGGTAACTGTGATCCTTCGCGATTGTGTCCATGTTGGTAGTGTCCCCTGCCTCGATGGCGTTGCCTTCCAGTCCAGGTTCTGTTGCTACTCCCCACCCATCATGTACGCTGTGCAAGTGGTCAGAAAGAGAAAGAACAACGAATGGATTGTAGACTTGCATGAGACAGACTTTATTCTTTACTTCTACTGGCATTGTAATGGTGTCGGAGGATGTGAGAAGCAGACAACAAGATTGGATGGATGGGGGTAATCATTTTGTCGCTATCTCGCCTTAATCGGGATGTTGTTACAGTTTTAACGAGTTGCACTGCCAACTACGTATTATAAGGTATGAAAGAGGATTTACAGTAAGGGTTGCTAGCGCATCTCCTGTGGATTGTTACGTAGGTATGAGCGATCCTTCAAGGCTACGGCCTTGAAGCTAACTTAGCCTCGGCTGGCCCCTACTACTAGACGCGTACTGTCACAAAGTCACGTCACGCGCCAATCTCTGCTTGTATCCACCATGAGTGTACGCTGCTGGTTGCAGTTACTTGCAGTTCCGTACTAAACTTTTCTTTAATAGACCTTCACTGTTGACCATAACATGGATGAGGATATTCTTAGCGATGTTGTCCCAAGTAACATCGTCTCGCGCCAGGTATGTTCTGTTCTGTATTTACTGAGCAATCCTTCTATTGACGCGAAATTCTTTCAAGCCCAGTCAAGGTGCCGACGGCGAAAGCGAATACGATAACGATGCCATGGAAGAGGACGAACTGATGAGCGAAGCTGAGGGTAACCAGGTATATACTTGTTTTGTTCCGTCGCTTGGCTGGACTTACATTATCATGCAGGCCCCCAGTTCTTCGAAGACTAAGAACCAAGTGTCTGCGGAGGAGAGAAAACAGAAGAAGCAAAAACGAAAGGTTGCAGAAGGGCAACTGCAGGTCAAGCGGCAGGCAATGGACAAAGCCAAGGTACAATAGTCATACTCATCGGATTGATAATCGTTTGCAACTCAATACCTCGAAGATTGCGGATGCCGTCAAACGTTATTCATATCTGCTAGGCCAGACTGAACTATTCAAACACTTTGTTGACATCAAGGTGATTTACTGTCCGTTCTGCATCTGTGACAATGTTTAATGTGGCCAAATCAGCGAGCCCGGGACCCAGAATATGCTGCGATGTTGGATGCACAACCGAAGCCTAAAGGACGTGGCCGAAAGAAAGCAATGTAAGTTGTCGTGTTTATTCTCTTCCGAGTTCCACTGACATACTGTCAGTGACACGAGCGCTCGCCATCGCAAATCGGAAAAGGAAGAAGACGAGGAGCTCCTGAAGGACGGAGAGATGGCTGCTGATGGGAATGATCAGCCATACGTCTTTGAAGAGTCGCCTAGTTGTAAGTCCTGCCTAATCGCCACCATTCGCATTGCACCGACATTTCTATGGCAGTCATCAATGGAACAATGCGTGGATATCAGCTACAGGGTTTGAATTGGATGGTCTCATTGCACCACAATGGCCTCAATGGTATCCTCGCCGATGAAATGGTCTGTTTGCATTCTTCACGCATGACTTCTATTCTAACGCCTGCACAGGGCCTCGGCAAAACGTTACAAACAATTTCCTTCCTCTCCTACCTCAAACACTACCGAGACATCCCCGGACCTCACTTGGTTGTCGTTCCTAAATCCACGCTTCAAAACTGGCAGCGCGAGTTTGAACGATGGACACCAGACGTCAACGCTGTGGTACTCACAGGTACAAAAGAAGAGCGTGGCGAGATCATTGCGAACAGGCTGCTGCCGCAGGCCTTCGAAGTATGCATAACCTCTTATGAGATCTGCCTTATCGAAAAATCGACGTTCAAAAAATTCTCATTCGAGTATATCGTTATTGACGAGGCACATCGGATCAAGAATGTCGATTCCATATTATCACAGATAGTACGGGCATTCATGTCACGAGGAAGACTCTTGATTACTGGCACACCACTCCAGAATAGCTTGAAGGAGCTGTTTGCTTTGTTGAATTTCATATGTCCAGAGATATTCGTGGATTATGCAGATTTGGACAGTTTTTTACACAAGGATGAGGCCGGCGTGGAGGGGGAGGAAGAGAAGAGCCGCAAGGTGGTCGAGGCATTGCACAAAATCCTGAGACCGTTTTTGTTGAGGAGGGTCAAGAGTGATGTGGAAAAGAATTTGTTGCCAAGTGATTTCATCATTTTCTATCTATGGGCTGGTTTCTGGAGATGCTGACCGCTTGTTATAGAGAAAGAGATTAACATCTATGTTGGCCTCACAGAAATGCAGCGCAAGTGGTACCGCTCCGTCTTGGAGAAGGACATTGATGCCGTTAATGGTGAGTTTCTTGCATCTAAATTGTCCATTGTTGTTCACGTATTGGTATTATAGGTCTGACTGGGAAGAAAGAAGGGAAGACGCGTTTGATGAACATGGTCATGCAGGCACGTTCGCCTCGTCGCATTTGTATTCGTCAGTCTAAGCCTTATATGACTAGCTTCGTAAAGTGACCTGCCACCCGTATCTCTTTGATGGAGCTGTACGTACATCGTAGTTCGCTTCCCCATTCTCATGCTAACTTACGCCCTTTCCAGGAACCTGGCCCTCCATACACGACCGACGAGCATATCATCGAAAACTCAGGAAAGATGATCATCCTCGACAGGCTCCTGAAATCGATGAAGGCGAAAGGGTCGCGCGTGCTTATATTCAGCCAGATGAGTCGCGTTCTCGATATCTTGGAGGATTATTGTTTGTTTAGAGGATATAGTACGTCGCTCATGTTTCCTTTCTTCCTCTTGCCTGACGTGTAATACCACCAGAATATTGTCGCATCGACGGAGGCACAGCGCACGACGATCGGATAGTTGCTATCGACGAATACAACAAGCCTGATTCAGAGAAGTTCATATTCCTGCTTACCACTCGTGCAGGTGGATTAGGCATCAACTTGACCACAGCGGATGTCGTGGTGTTATATGATAGCGATTGGTATCATAAATTACCTCTCCTCGTCCTCATGCCCAGATGATAATCCAACACCCTGTAGGAACCCGCAAGCTGATTTACAAGCAATGGACCGCGCACATCGGATTGGGCAAACGAAGCAGGTGTATGTATTTAGATTCATCACGGAGGGGAGTGTAGAAGAACGTATGTTGGAGAGGGCAGCGCAGAAGTTGAGGCTGGATCAACTGGTCATACAACAAGGGAGGACTCAGCAAGCCAAAAGTTTGTTTGTTCCTTTATAATATCTTGTGCACACGGTATATTGATGCTATGCAATTTAGCAGCAGCCAATAAAGAGGAATTGTTGGAGATGATTACCCATGGAGCTGAAAAGATTATCAATTCGTCAGAAGAGTAAGTGCCAGTGCCTTGAACTTAACGGTCGAGAATTGTGGTGCTTAGGCGATCTTCCGTGGTTCAGGTTATTAATAAACGATGACATCGATGCAATTATTCAACGCGGTGAAGAACGTACTTCGGAGCTGAACAGTCGTTATGAAGGACTCAATCTTGAGGACCTGAGTAACTTCAAGTCAGAAGCATCCGTCCAACAGTGGGAGGGTGAGGATTTTAGAACTGGGGTAGGTTTTGTTGCTATTGTACTGCACTTGTCTAATATAATGAACAGCGAAAACAACTCAACTTCAACCTCTTGTCGCTCTCAAAAAGAGAACGGAAGTCAAACTATTCCGTGGATAATTACTTTAAGGATACGTTGCGCGCGGGCCCATCGAAACCTGAGAAGGCTGCGAAAGTTCCAAGAGCCCCGAAGCAAATTTCCATGTTCGTGCTCTATATTCTTTCCTGCCCTTGTCTGAGACGAAGTCATGCAGTCAAGACTTCCAGTTCTTCCCTCCTGAACTAGCACAGTTACAAGAGCGGGAGCTTGCAGTACATAAGGTATCGCCGCTCACTAAGTACCTTGTTGTATTATAGTACTGATTGATGTTGATAGCGACTCAATGGAATAACAGCCACTGTCCGAGAACCACAGGGCCCCGAAGACACCCTTGAAAAACTGGAAGAAGAACGCCAGGTCGCGCAGGAATTTATTGACAACGGTTTGTACTCTTCTCGACTAATCGGCGTCGTTCTAAGTCCTGTGATATATTGTAGCTGAGCCTCTGACGGAGGAAGAACTGGCTGAAAAGGAGGCTTACATTGAAGAAGGATTTCCCGACTGGAGTCGCCGTGACTTCCAGCAGTTTGTAAAGGCACTCGAAGCATATGGATGGTGCGAATTTTGGCTTTCTCGTTTCCAACGCACATGTTTACATGTGCTGCAGGTCAGAGCCGTTCGACGTGTATGCAGCTGAGATACAGGAGAAAAGTGCGAGTGACGTGGAGAAATATTATGAAACTTTCGAGAAAAAGTGGAGGACGTTAGCAGGTTTGTTGCTTTTCTAAATTCCCTTCATTGATAATGACGACCCCTCGCCCAATCTCAGAGGCACCCAGAATAGAAGTCCGCATAGCAGAAGGGGAGGCAAAGCGGAACAAGCGGGACAATCTTGAGTTCCTGCTTGCAAAAAAGATTGCATCTGTGCGATACCCTATGCAAGAACTCGAACTGAACTACCCCACGACGAAAGGGAAAGTCTACAGCGAGGAGGAAGACCGATATCTACTTTGTCGTCTGTGGCACTACGGCATGCAAGCTGATGACGTCTACGAGCGGATCAAGAAAGACATTACGGAGTTCCCAGTCTTTCGATTCGACTGGTTCTTCAAGAGTAGGTCACCACAAGAACTACAGAGGAGGTGCAATACGCTATTGAGTATGATTGAGAAGGAGGCGGAGGCAAAACAACAAGAGGAGATGAAGTCCAAAGGGCCGAAGGGAAAGGTCTTAACTAATTCATTTTATTCTGCAAGAAATACTACTGACGCTACCATTACAGAAGCGAGGCATTGATGAAGTGCACAAGGCGGAAAAGGAGTCACGTCCGCCGACGCCTGCCCTGAAAAAGTCGACGAAAAAGAAGAAAACGTGATGACTAGTTTGATAGGGGCCTGAGGAGTTGTCGTGTCGCATATTTTGCTATAATATTATCATTTACTACAGAGCACTTGCAATTGGAGGTCAACTCCTCGGTATGCAATATGCAATGTCACCTCCCTTCGATAAGGAAGGGATCATCCCAAATAACAACTCATCACCCTTTTATATAACCAGACCCCATAAATTATAATATGATTGGAAAAGGCGATAGGGATATTGGCCTGAGGAGGAAACTAGGATCATGGGCAAGGCAGTACCATAGACAAGGAGCTCGAGGAACAACGAAGCGTCACTCATACGTGCACGCTACTGGAGAGAAAAGGAATTCGGATGCAACTGTCCTGGTTGCTAGTCCGCCAATATTTCCAGCCCTCATCTTTGATGTTTGAAACCTTTCGCTAGAATTCGAAGCAATGTTGACTACATGCAAGAAAACGAATGTGATATCCAAGTGCAACACCATCATCTTTCCTCCTTCGTCAACTAGTTGCTGACATGTAAAGGACGCTGTCCAACGGTAAGATTTAAACAGGCTGAATAATGAAGAGCTCACCGCGCGAGGTTTCCGGAAAGAGAACAGCATCAAAAGTCGTCGTCCAAGGGAAATCTTCATTTTCGCCAGCTGCTCAAACGTAGACTGAAGGGCGTCTTGCATATCTTCGTACTGTG
>QLOJ01010700.1:0-19967 GCA_003313625.1 Tricholoma saponaceum
CCTGTGATACATGACGATAGACATCTATTACAGTAACAACTATTAACTGGACCATAACCTGCCGAAAGTAATGTCCGCACAGATCCTCGATAACGCTCTCGGCGCAGTAGGGCATACGCCTCTTATCCGGCTCGACAAGGTGGCGAACCAGCATGGGTTGAAGTGCAATCTCTGTGAGTTCCACTGAGCGATAGTGGGCGGAAGCTTAATAACGTGTTTCGACAGTGGGCAAAGTGGAGTACATGTCAGCGGGTGGGTCCGTCAAGGATAGAATAGCCAAAGCGATGATGGAGGCTGCTGAAAAAGAAGGAAGGCTGATTCCTGGGAAGAGCGTCGTGATAGAGCCAACTTCAGGGAATACTGGTACGTTTGTGCATTAGGTATCCTGGAGGGCCACATACCGAGGCTTGGTTTGCGATGCAGGTATTGGACTGGCTATGGCATGCGCAATCAAAGTACGCTGCATAACGTGCGCATGCGTGAACTCGTACTGAATACTGTAGATAAGGGTTATTCAGTCATCATAACGATGCCTAATAAGATGTCCATGGTGAGAACCATTGCTACTGATTGGTATTTATCCTAACGAATATTATAAGGAGAAGGAAGCTGCTCTTCGTGCACTAGGTGCCGAGGTGGTTCGTACTCCAACCGAAGCTGCCTGGGACTCTCCAGAAAGTCATATAGGTAGAGCCCAATATCAGATCTCAGGTAGTCTCGTGGCTGAATTCCTCAACGATCGCAGGAGTCGCACTGAAACTCGAGCGTGAAATACCATATGGTATTATTTTAGATCAATACCGAAACGTTCGTCAATCATGTCTCATTGGTTGTGTGTAATCACCTTTCATCCCAGGTCAATAATCCCTTGGCCCATGAGTATACGACGGGCCCAGAAATCATTGGTTCTGTCGTGTCAACACCCTCGACGTCTTCAAGGCCATCGTCCGGGAAGGTGGATGTCATGGTTGCATCAGCTGGAACAGGTGGAACGGTCACTGGTATTTCACGGGCTATCAAGAAAACCCACAACAAGAATTGTGTGATCGTTGGTGTTGATCCTGTATGACAGTTTCAGTTTGATCGCCTTCGGCATGCTTATGATTGCTTCAGAAAGGGAGTATCCTTGCGTTTCCCGATGAGCTCAACACTGCCGACGAGGGCGCACCATATGTTGTGGAGGGCATCGGATATGATTTTGTCCCAGAGGTTTTGTCACGCGAACCTGCTGATATCAATCACTGGATAAAGACGTCGGACGAAGATGCCTTCACTGCTGTTCAAGAACTGATGAAGAGCGAAGGGCTTCTTGTGGGTGGAAGCAGCGGAAGTGCACTGAGTGGTGCGCTGAAATGGCTTCGGAGTGAAGCAGGACAGGAGATCGCGAAGACAACGGGGATGAATGTCGTCGTCCTGCTCCCTGACGGGTGAGGTTGTCAAATTCCAAACGTCACATTGTGTTGATCATCTTTCAGAATACGAAATTACATGAGCAAGCCTTGGTTCCTAAATATGGCGATGAACAGCAAGCCGTCTCCACTGTCGGATGCGATCACGAAGGTTTTACAAGAAATACAAGGTACTCCTCTTGAGCAACCGATCTCATCTCCTGGCACACATATCAACGGTGCAGGTCCTGCGAAACATCTCAAGTAGACATTTGGTTGTACTCCTGGTTATGCTTCGGCATCATTATATACTAGACACATTGGTTTCCCCATTTATTGGACAGGTGTTCGACTGGCATATATTGTACGAAAGATATATCAAGTTCAAAAGCCTATATCTAGCAAATGTATATGAAGGAGGGAAAGTGTAGGACAGCGACACAGAAGATAGAACTCCACCTGAGCAGAAGTCCGTATTTCTGGCACTGTCCATCTGACCGATGATTAGGCAGTCAGAATCCATCGTTATTGGCACATCACCAGAACCGATTGCAGCATGGATGCATTATAGCACTGCTCGGGCAGAAAGTGGCCAGACATAAAGAAGCGAACAAGAAATTCAGACAAAGTGGAAAGCAATCGTATTCCAAGCATAGTTGTGTAAAGTACGTCGTAGGCAAGGCAAAGTAGAAAAAAAATCTAAATTTATACTGAAAGATGCAAACAGGACCAAATACTGTAATATGTAGATCACGTGGTTGAGGGCTGTCGCGTTGGTTTGAAATTTGTCTTGTTCTTTTGAGTATGAGGTGACGTCCTCGAACCATCTGTCTTTCGAGCTACACCTTGTGTTCTCATTAACTAATCCATTCGGTCTGCATGAACACCAATAGCCGGTATGTTTTCTTTATCTTGATGTGCTTATGATGGGACGTTGATTTGGCATAGTGAAATATGAACAATCTCAAAACAGTTCTCGAGAATCTGAGGAGCGATAAGATAAAGGAGAGACAAGAAGGTCTTTCCGCTGTCCGAACCGTCTTCGTGCAAGACAAAGTTGTCGCTAATTTTCACATCAACCCTAACGGGGAAGGTGATCCTCGAGCGTGGCTTCCTGTATTTCAGGCGTTGTTTCAGACGGTACGGACTGAACTAGAAGCCATGCACAAAACATCCAGTAAATCTACCAGCTCAGCAGCCAATGCTGAGAGAAGGTTGGCCGACGCCGCCAGCGTAGTTAGGTGGTTAACGGAACGAAGCGCACATCTGCTGAACAAAGGTGTGGTACGGGCACTATTTGAACATCTCCTGCAAACTATGGTACGCAGGGGGAAGCTTATCGCTCCTGTCGCTTTGGATTATGCCAAAGCATTGCGATGTCTTGTAACCTATACACCCCATCTAGAACATATGGAGGATGAAATTTGGATTGAGATGGCGGAGCTGGCATTCAACGCGATTATGAATGACCCGATTACGACCCATTTCGCTGATGACCCCGTGGACGGAAGTTCTGCTGGAGCTGTGGTGGCCGACGACCTAGAGTTGTACGAGGAAGATGATCCCATGGAAGTTGACGATGAAGTTCTTCCTTCAACAAGAAAGAGGGGTCGAAAGGACTCAACTCCAACGCAGATGCCTTCGTCGTCGAAAATGAAATCCCAGCCTGGACGCAATTCCAAAGCTCCTACTCAGCAGGTCCCTGTGTCTCTTGAACAAGTGGAGTTCATGTCTCTTCTTTCGGTTCTATTTCGCTCCCCGTCTTCACCTCTTCTCTCCCCTGATTTCCCTTATCTTCCATCTTCCATTCTTATACGGCTACAACGCTTCCTGGATATTTATCCACCAGATACTTCGCTTCAGCATGATTATCTATTGGCGCTATCTTCAGCGCTCTCAACGCTCTCGCTCAATAAGAAGCACATCGTCGAAAAGTTTGCATATACTTCATGGGATAAGCTAGTACGATTGTGGGGAACGAAAAACAAACGTATGAAGGAAGGCATAATCGTTGTCTTGCGTATTCTGTTCCCGTTTGTCATCTCCGACAACGCCCTTGTGGATATGAATGGCACACTCTTCGACTGTGCAGAAAGCATAGGACGGCTCTGGTACCTGCTGAATGGAGAAGCAGAGAGCAGGTGGGGCGTGGACTGCTTATCGCTCGATTGTTTACGACTCGAGCTGGCCACAACTGAGTGTCGTTCCGATGAGATTGCGCCATTCGTTGCGAATACTTTCCGCTCAGGTTGGAGTTTTGACGAAGGCCAGGCGCTGGCATGGGCGATCCTGGAACTTCAAGCAGACTGCGCTAGCAAGGTACCGTGCTCTTACATAACATTGTCCTGAATGTAACATCATAAGGACTACAGTTATTCCTCCTCTCAGAGTCCATGCACCCGGGCACTCCATCCAATACTCGTTCTGATGGCAAACGCATCAGATTGGAAAACCCAGTCACGGCGCTCCTTGCATCAATTTCAGGTCAATCCACGACAGCCGTTCGGATATATCACTTGCAGATCCTGCTATTTTTCATTGACCGTCACTGGTTAATTCTCCACGATACACTCCAGAACGATGTCATACACATGCTTCTCCAGTTTGTCTCTTATGACGAAGGTCTCATCCAATCATGGGTATTCTTGTGTTTTTCCTCTATTGCATATGCCAACAGCTCAGGGGCAGACCGTTCTCTCGAGACCCTGAGGTCTCGATCACCCACTTCCGAACGTCTGGTGCCAGACCCTGCGACATGGGATTCAATATGGACAAATGCTATACGTCGTATCAATGTGCCGATTGTCTGTCGTGCAGCTTGTCATGCAGCTCATGCACTTCTTCATTCCCATTCTAAAGCAACCAGCGCTATTCGGACTCCATTGTCGTCCCAGCGTGTGCTGTTAGAAATCGAAGCTCTCGGCAAAGACTTGGATGTTCAAGGTCCTGCGTACCCATATGACTCGGTCTGTGCATTCCTCGGGCAATGCATGAAGGTAGCTAGTCAGGACATGCGGCTCTACCGACTGCACTTGGAGGAGAAAGTCCTAAGTTGGTTGGTAGATTCCTGGAAAGTGGTCAACATGGTTAGAAGAATGTCCTTATACCTGGTCAAGGACATCATGTTACTTCTGGAGGGGATATGCGGGCTCGCGAAGCGGAGTGATTTGGTGTCTCGGGTGCCACTGCCCCAGTGTCAAATTACAGATATGTTGACTGAACAGGCGAAAACGAAGGTCATTAGAGACTTTCTTATGGACGCTCAGTTGCCCATCTTTCGTAGACCTATTCAAGTGGTGGAGGTCTCGACGGCGGTCGGGACAGAGAGCCATGATCGTTCTAGAAACGCCAAGCAGCTCGTTCAACCTCGGGGTCGTGAACGGAAGGTTTCTACCTTCTTGCTCAAGTCTTTAGAAGCATTGCTTTGCGATTGGGAAGATAGCCCAGTTCATGTGACAGCGGAAAGAGCCCGTCTTTCTTTAGATGTTGCCATAACGGCACTGTCTTTCGAATCAGCCCTCATTTTAAATGGCACGCAGGCAAATCGTCGGGTTGTGCAATGTGCATGCAAGTTAGTCAGCATCGTGTCATCATTGCTAGCAGATTCGAGGTGGACGGTTGGAGAGAAGGCATTGATTTTACTTGGGCTTGACCCCTTCACATATGTGGGCAATGAAGACAATGGTGGAGATGGATGGGATGCTATGTTGCCACCAGATGTTGGTTCAGGAATTAAGGCGCATGCTCTAAAACGCCTGACTTTCGGTCGGGAAAACAAGGATGCCACCTTAGCCGCCATGAGAATGGACTTTTTGCGAATCATCTGGCAAAATGCCGACGTGCGTAAGTTTGCCATCTACCATTTTCCTTCTTGATATTTTTTTTAGGTTCAAGATGCTTTCAACACTGTGACCAGTACATTGCGGAGTGTTCTTCGAGCGATGTTGGGTGAGGAGTCTTTGGTTTCCCCTACAAGTCAAACATGCGCAATAGATAACGACGGCTTCGGTCCTATCCGTACCACGGCCACCAGACAGTCTTCGGATGTGAGCGAGGATGGTGACGCCTCCTACTTTAGCCGCATTGTTCTGGACGTGTGCATTGCATTTCTTACAGTTGGCCCTGCCTTGCAGTCAGCCTCGGGAGAGCCGACGCGAGATAAGCCTTTGACAGAACTGGTGTTGAACTGTGCAGATCTTCGACCCTCGGTCTTTCTCTTGGTTTGTCCAATTTTTTTCCAAAAGATACGCCAAGGATTTGTCAATCTGAGTGTCAAGAATCTCGATAGCTTCTTGGATGAACTTAACCATGTTCTCCGGCTATACGAGTACGCCAGAAGTGGACGTGCCCAATTACTTGCTACACAATTTCTCGATTCGACCTTGGACACCTGGGCATCTCGACAAATAGTAATGGGTGAAATCCTAGGAAAAGTTCGCTACTTCTGTGGTTGGCTGTCTGGTGCACTCAGGAAGCAGAAGGTCAGAGGCTGGTTCGTGCGCGACTTCCTTGCTCGATTCTTGGACCGATACCTCGCCAAAGATCCAGATCAATTTGCTTGGTCGGATGAAGAGGAACCAAAAAATCTACCCGATGCTCTACTTCCGATGATGAGCTCCGATGAGGACATACGAGTTCGTTTCCGTGTCGCGGTGATCAACGCTCGGTTGTTCGCTGTCGCACGTCACATGGGGCACTCGGCTCTCAGCTTGTACGATTCAATTAAGCAATGGTATACTGTAGATCTTGACAAGTACGCAGCCCATTGTAACATGATATCTTCCTTGATTGACGTCCCTTTTCAGTTACGAGCGCATGATTACTCGCATGCTTTCTCTCGGTAATATCATGGTTGTTAGTTCTGCTGTGAGGCGCGGGCCATATTGGCATTTATTGGAGACGTGCATTCACAGCCCTGTTTACTCCCGTCATATCGAGTGTATCCTGAGCGGAGTTTCGGAAAGGATGGGGTTGGAGCGGTTCTCATTACTTTTTGAATCATATGCCTCTCAATTGGCATATTCCATTCGCCAAGCGGATTCGGATTTCTTGAGATTCCCGCCCCACATCCTTGGATACCATGATCGTAAAGAATGTGCCCAATCCACTTTTCGCTCATTTACCCCTACGAACATCTGGAACGGCGGTCAGAAACTGTTCGAAGGACACTGTAAGGTCCTTCAGATATCGATTGATAATGGCCTTCGGGAGTGTTTTGGTGACATTGTGGGTTACCAGATTGTCACTTGGGTTGATGAACACGATGGGTCCACGGAGGCGATGGAACAGTTTTTAAAGGATAAGACATTTGATGGAAATGAATTCGAGGAGTATCTTGAACAGAATATGGATGACATTGTTGCATTTATCCTCCGCACGCTTGGCGACCAGGATTTCTCTGATAACGGTCCCATCGTTAACGCCTTGCGTTCTGTTGATAACAACGATAACAGAAGACCGCAGACATTTCAAGAGTTGGCGAGATATCGTCGGATGGAAGACTTTGATAGCCATCAGCCCAACTTGCCAGCATTTCCTACAGAGACCGTATTACAGGCTTTGAGCTGGCTGCACTCCCGGTTGTTCACCATTGATGCAAAGGCGACAACATATCACGTTCTACATCAACTCTTTGCTGAAGTAGAACAGTCACCTCTCATCAATGAGCAAGTTCGTTTGATCAATGCAATTTCGTTGTGGATCGCCTGTCATCACGAGGAATTTAAGGATGCAACGCTTTTGCACACTTTAATTCATGGAGCTGCCTCTTTGCTTAAACAGTCTGATCTGGCGCGGTCAGCCCAGTCGATTCTTGAGTGGGCATTCGATATCTACCGGAGAGTGAGGACGAAAGATTCATCTTTCCCCAATGTCCTTATTCGCATTGCATGCTTGGCTCATGACTATGCTATCGACCCCCTGGATAACGTGACGGCGGGATTAGGCAGTGACCTACTGGAATGGATAGATGCTCAAGCTTTGAAGTTGTCTAAAGTTTCTGAACTCAGCAGTCAAATCTTGAGAATCTTGCCTGCTTGGCCTCACGATCCGTCACCACACCTTTCTAAACTTTCTGAAAGTGTCACTGTCGAGAATCTGTCTGCTGTCCTTGAGGATCATCGTGTGTCTTCGAACAAATTCAGATTAGTTCGTCGCCTCCATAATTATGCGAGTTCGAATGACTATGACGAAGGCAAGTTCGCCAAATCGGACTTCTGGCGCTTAAAGGAATGCATGCCACCAATAAATCAACTTCAAGAGGCAGATGTCGACGCATTCATTGCTTTTATCTTCCTCAACAAAGGTCGCACGAATAGCTTTGACAGCGAAATACCCAACTCTGGCTCTTTACTTAGCAGACACAAACGTAGTCTGCAGAAACAGTCAGCCACACCGACAAAGAACACCGACAAAGCGCAAGAGGCCATTACTCTAACACTGTTGACCATGCTCCGTGGCGATTCAGCGCAGGAGTCCCATGTTGCATATAATACTTTGCGTTTGATCAAATCCGTCCCGCTTGAGGAATTGGCTCAATACACTCTTTGGCCGTCTGAGCATCAAGCAGAACTGCGATACCTAGAAGCATATCGCCGATCCCCAAGGACAAGGTCTTCCCGCAACATGCGAGAGCTTTTGATTTCTGAATCATTCTCTAATTCTACCAGAGACTTCTCGCGATGGATAGCAGACGTTACCATATTGCTCAGCGACATTCTTTCGGAGGAGGATGCATTTTTTGCTCAGCTGACATCCATTCTACAATCTACCGCTGGTTTCGCGGAACAGATCTTACCAGTACTTGTTTACACCGTCCTACAAGCTGAACAGGCATGCATGGAAGTTCAAGGGAAATCATACCGCCTGATGCTGTCAAATTATTTCACTTCGGTCCTATCGTCAGATTTTGCCAGCATTTCCTGCCTACGCTCCATAGTGAATGTTGTCTTGCACCTGCGGCATTTCCCCCTTGTCCAACATGATGCACTGTCTTATAACAAATGGCTCGACGTTGACTTTACACTCCTAGCTAGGAGTGCCATCAAGTATGGTGCCTACACTACTGCCCTACTGTTCTTAGAGCTCGCCAAGGATAATCCAAAGAATGCCAACGTACACACTGCATGGACTGAAGAACAGACCTTATACGAGATTTACCGCCATATCGATGAGCCAGATGGTTTCTACGGAATCAGCGACCATGACCTCCATCAGTTTCTTATTAAGCGTTTCCATCACGAAAAGCAATGGGATAAAGCATTCCAATTCCACGGGGCCGCACTTGAAGCTGGTAGTACGGAAGCCAGCGATGCGGAAGGCCTAGTCAAGTCCTTTCATTCATTTGGGTTTGATAGTCTCGCAATCGACGCTCTTCAGACTTCCGTCGTCACAGAGACCGCTCACACTCCCACTACCAGCTATCGACTTGGCTGGAGGACAGAGACCTGGGATCTTCCGGATCATGATGAAGGATCGTCAGGGTCTTCACTGTATGTCGCATTACGGGCAATTCATCGCGAGCGTAATGCTTCCTCTGTTGATCACATTGTTACAATTGCAATTGCTAACGAGATGGAGCGCTTGCGATCCCTGGGGTCTGAAAGTTTTGCGGAGATACGGGAAGTTGTGCAAGAGCTCCTCTGTCTTCGCGAAATAAAACAGTGGAGACATGAATCGACTGCGCGACGTCTGGGATCCAAAGGCATCGATGTCAAACAATGGCCTGAGCTCACTGAAATGAACCGAGACTTTGAGTACGTTTTAATGATGTAACACATGATATTCCTCTGACAAAGCCTTTCCGATGCTTAGCTTTTCCCATTTAGAAAACATCATGGCCACTCGCATCTCCCTTCTCCGATCAGTACGACGAAATGAAGAGCGTCAGCAAATAGGAACGCTCACCACACCCTTCACTCAGGGTTTAATGGACATTGAGAAAGGATGTCTTCTTCGACTGTCAGAGGCAGCACGAAATGAAAACCAGATCCAAATAGCGCTGAACTCGGTTATTAGAGCGCAGCGGTTGGAACAATCACCATCCTTCGCTGTGTTGCAAGAATTTTCCAGTGTTCTTTGGCGCCAGAAAGAGGAACAAGTAGCTGTTCAATTACTTGAGAGACTGGTATCTCAAAGCTCCACTTCGCCTACCAACCCTACCATAGGTCCTGCCCAGAAAGCCGTTCTCCTTGCCCGTTTGGTGAGAATATACACCGTGCATCATGATAGTCGTTCCGCTAACTGGATTCTAGGGTACATGGTCATCGGAAGCATGCTTAAAGAATCCTACTGACATTCAAGACCAATATTTCCAGAAGGCTACAGCGTTATTAAACGATATGAGCTCACCGGATTCTAGTGAATCTCAAGGCGCTCAAGCAATCGTGTATCATGAATGCGCAATTTTTGCGGACCGTCAATACCGCGCAATCATCCATTCCCCTGATGCCATTCGATGGAAGGTGTACGCTGAACGCAAGCAACAGGAGATGGACAGCCGCAGCCAGGAAATATTGAAGTCCTCGACCACAACAAGACGGGATGCTCTTAAAGCTGACCAGACCAAAGCTAAGAAGCTTTTCGACGAGGACATCGAATTATTTCGAAGTCACAACTCTGCTCGCGATACATTCCTCAAGCAAGCTATTGACATGTATTCGCATTGTTTGTATGCCTCAGATTCTTTTGATAGTGACGCAGCCATAAGGCTATGTTCCCTCTGGTTTGCAAATTTCGAAGAGCACGGAACAACCTTTCAAGATGACGTGCAGACTGCGTTGGAGCGCATTCCATCGCGGAAATTTATATTCTTGGCGGTGGGTTTTGCTTTTCTGAGGTTACCAACGACGCCTCAACTGCTTGCGTAGCATCAACTATCTGCTCGGATCTCGAAATCTCGGACTGGCCATACTTTCAAAAACCAGGAAAATCTTCAAAATTTGGTTATCCGGATGTGTCGCGAACATCCTTTCCACAGCCTATATCAAGTCTATTGCTTGAAATCTGGTCGAATCTCGACCTCTTCGACGAGACGACAGTCCGAACGGCATTCTCCCCCTACTGCCCAAGTTGAGCGGGAAGACGCGGCCTCGGAGATCTTTGACCGCCTTCGAACAGAGCCGGTCAGTCAGACCCGTGTTCTCGAAGTGGAGAGGCTTTGTGATGCCTGCATCCAATGGGCACAGTACCCCATTGCACAAAATGAGGTATACAAGAATAAACAGCGCAAGTCGTTTCCTGTTCCTGAGGGGCTTTTGCTCCTAAAGATATCGAATATGCGGGTACCCGTTGTTACCCATCATCTCCCTCTGGATCACACTATGAGATATGACGATTGTGCTTGGGTTGAGCGCTACGAACCGAGCTTTGAAACTGCAGGAGGCATCAACTTGCCAAAGATTAGCGTCTGTTATGACACCTCCGGACAGAGATACAAGCAGCTGGTTAGTCAATAGACAAGGCTCTCATATTTATTCACATGACCTCTCTACAGTTCAAAGGGAACGACGACCTTCGTCAAGATGCGGTCATGGAGCAGGTGTTTGACCTCGTCAACAATATACTGCGTCGTGACAGAGAAACGAGGCGACGTAATCTCACCATCCGTGATTACAAAGTTATTCCCCTTGGTTCACAAGCCGGCGTCTTGGAATTTGTTGGTAACACAATTCCATTGGCTAATTGGCTGAGACCGGCGCATGCTAGGTACGATACCTGCCAGTCTGTGAACTTTAATTTTCACCTTTTATATTATAGATATCACCCCCATGACATATCATTCAGCGAGGCAGGTACTAGGATGACAAAAATTCGAGAAGATGCAGGCAAAGGCCACTTTAAGGAACCCAACAAGGCAATTGAAGAACACTTCAAGGAAGTCATCCAGAAGAAATTTCACCCTGTCATGCGCCATTACTTCACGGAAAAACATAAAACACCAATTTCTTGGTTCGCCAAACGGTTGAATTACACTCGGAGTGTGGCAACTACCTCTATCGTTGGTCACATATTAGGGCTCGGTGACCGACATATCTCAAACATTCTGTTGGACAATGCAAGCGGACAAGTCGTCCACATAGATCTTGGCATAGCCTTTGATCAAGTAAGTGGTACTCGTACGTCTAGCATATCACCTCACACGTCCCAAAGGGAAAATATCTGAAAGTGCCAGAACGTGTGCCCTTCCGTATGACAAGAGACATGGTAGATGGTATGGGATCGTCTGGGACAAAAGGTGTTTTCCAGCGTTGTGCAGAGGAGACGTTACGAGTTCTTCGTGAAGACTCCGAGGTTATCATGACTGTGCTGGAAGTGTTCAAACACGATCCTCTCCACTCTTGGTATGACCCCAAATTAAAATCAGACTTTCCATATGTGGATCTCAACTTTGTTCTAGGACCGCAAGCGAAGTTAAAGTGCAGCGAGTTCAACGAGGAGCCCCGACTGACCCGGCTGCCGCTGGCACCGGACGATTTGGCTTCGGCTTGGGCATAGACATGAGCAGTGGTTCTGCAGAAGAGGCTGCAGATCGTGCTTTAAGCTCTGTTGCTCGAAAGCTTGACAAAACTTTGAGTGTCGAATATACTGTCAACCAGCTCGTTACCGCTGCTACCAGCACTGCGAATTTATCGCTCATCTTTCCTGGTTTGTGACATCACTTCTTCTCCGACATCAGCTCATTTCTTCTAACAGGGTGGAGCCCATATTGTTAGAGTGGCATAGATTCTTATACATCATAGATTCATGCATTATTTATTTCGGTATCATACATTGTCCAGCAGTGAGAATACGCATCGCATTGGGAATTCGGAAATTACAGTGATGATGTGAGACAAGCAAATCACCATGGCACCGACTCGGAAATCTTTGTCAAGTCCATAGAAAGAATGCTGCCTCGGGGCAGGGTTGCAAATATCAAGACCGAGAAGGTATATAAACCCAGAAAGTATCAGGCTAGGGTACTTGTGAGGGTGATAGATAGGGTAAAGCGACCAGAAGTTGTCTAGAAAAACAATGGCAATTAACTGGAAAGAAAAAAGAGTGGCTGATAGATCGAGACAGCAGTATGATAGTTGTTGCATAGCTGGGAGATGATAGGTTAATGAAAGGTAAGAAGAATAGATGAACGATGATTCATTTATTCTTGGCTATTTCCCGTGCTGCCTTGATCAGCGGTGCCAGCGTGCGTAGCGGTTCCGACAGCTTAAAAAACTGATGCTGTTGATGATTATGAGCATGGGATGAACATTGTCCTGGTCAAATTGTATACCTGCAACAGCTGGGTAGCATTAGGGCGTTTCTCGGCATCAACCTCGAGGGTCTTCGCGAGGTAATCACTAAACACAGACGACAGGTTCTCTGGATTCGCGATTGTGGGTGTTCCGTTGGTCGCAATTAAGTACAATGCTTTTAACGGATTCTGGTTGAGATATGGTGGTTCACCCTCAATCATTTCTAAAAGAGTTCGATCTATGTTTGGTTTCGTGCAAGATGGAATTCAACTTGCCGATCGCCATAATGCCCAGGCTCCAGATATCCACCTTGGGGCCATACTCTTTCCGTGTGACTACTTCCGGTGCCATCCAGTACGGAGTGCCTACCATAGTTGTTCGCTTCGCATGAGCCGGATCAGAGATCTGCGCACAGAACCCAAAATCGGCTGAAAGGAAATGAATAAGCGAGGGACTGCTTTGATTCTGAATTATTAAGGACTCACTTAGTTTGATATCTCCAACCATACTCAATAGCACATTATCGCTCTTAATGTCACGATGAATCACGCCGTGCCGATGGAGATGCTCAAGGCCCTGTGCAGTTTCCCTTGATACCGCCGCTATCTGACCCTCAGTCATCAAATTGGCAGTTACGACATCCGTCAACGAGCCTCCCTCCATATACTCCATGACGACCCACAAATCATTGTTATGCAGAAACGAGTCGATGTAATTCACGATGTTCGGATGGCGTGAAGAGCGCATGACCAGGATTTCGTTGATGATGAGGTCTTTCTTTGGTTGCTTCTCAAGATCCATCTGCTTAATGGCCACGGACACGTTTGTGCCCACTTGATACGCCGTATACACGCCACCCGAAGCACTGACGATAATGACATTAATTATAGTTATAAAGAGTCACCCGACATTTGCTTACCCCTGTCCGATTTTGACAAGATTCCGATAAAGCCTCGTCGGATCAGCATCTGTACAGATCTGTTTCAGTCGCTTGACGATATCCTCTTCTTTACCCTTGTCTACTTTTTTCTCCCTTCGTCGAGGTGTAGCCACCCCTGAAGCTTTTGCTAGGCTGGTCACAGCGGGACTCTGTTGGTTCTGTGCGCGGGGTTCGGCAACCCGGGCAGCACTAGACGACGGCCCAGGCTGCGGCTGCTTCAATGGCAGGTCTGTCGAGGAAGAACCTGGCGACGGCTTCGAGGGCGCCTTCTGCTGATTGGCCACAACATGGGCACTTGTTTGAACTGGGGAAGTAGGGCCTGGTGATCGTCTATCGCGAGTAGTATTTGCACGCCCAAGACCATCAGTGGGTTTAGTCGGCTTAGCTGGCGCACGTTGGGATGTTGAACGGTCGAGAGAAGGAGTAAGGACGTTAGGCGGCGTTGGTGCAGGCCGATAGGCTGTTGGAGCTGTGATGGTCGTCGCTGTACTTTGTGAATACTGTGACTTGGGCTTCGGTGGAGGTGGAGGAGATCGCTGGTGTTACAAATGTAAGGGCCAAGTTAAGCGCCTTGTTTAGCTACGTACCGGATTTTGCAGAGAATCGTCGATGTTCGATGTTCTGTAAGAAGGGTCTGCAGGGCCACCCATGGCACCTAACTTGTCCCAAACATCTCCACGGCCTTCCTGATAAAACTTGACAATTTCCATCACCGCTTGAGGGTTCTTCTCCTGGTCCGATCGCGAGATCCCACTCTCCTGTAATAATTGTTGCCATTCCTTGGGCAATCCAGTAAACTCCCCCGTCGAAGAGTTGAAGCCAACGTGGGTTAGATGCACAGGATCGTATGGAGTACTGATCTCCGGCCGCTTGGTGGGGTTGAACACTTCCGACATGAACCCAAGGACACCCTTTTTTGATTTTACGGTGGTGCTACTGCGTGATCGATTGCCTAATGTGGGCGTGTGGATGGGGGTGGGGTTGCTACTATTAGTATATTCACTTGATGGCCCAGATGGAAGGGCTTCGCCTGGATCAGCGTAGAACTGAGAATCATCAGTGACCGCTCCAGCAGGTGAAGAGAGGCGGCGAGCAGCAAGAACACCCGGCGTAGGGAATAAGTCGTTCAGAGTAGCTGTATTGGCCCGAGAGGGTCGGGGAGGGGGGGTCATGCCGCTTGATATTCCGTTTTTGTTGACGACCTGGGCCAAAGAATCGACGGTAGTAGCGTTGGCTGCAAAGGGATCGTGCTCGGTTATCCGGGCCGTGGCAGTGGCAGATGTAAGGCTGTGTTTACGAGCTCGAGGATTAGGTTTCTGGAGGGAGTTACGAACCCGAGGTGGACTAGAAGTCGGAGGAGGTAATTCGGGTGGAGTCTTTGATCGAACAGAAGGTGATTGAGGTGGTGCAGGTGCTTGCCTTGATGGGACAAAAGTGGCGTACTTTGCAGCCTCTGCAGCGTGAAGATTGGATTCAGCTAAGAGGGCGTTGTACTCCTGGATGGACTCCCTAGACGGCCTGTGATATTCTACTGTAATTTTTGATTGACGGCGTGGTTGATTAAAAGAGCGTTGATTGATAGCACTTTGAGGTGAGGACATATCCAGAATGGCTGGCAGGATCCAATTGGATTTTGAGCGAGATACTGATGGCGTTTTAGAAAGGGTGCTCGGCGTTTCAGCCCATGTTGGGATGTTAATCGATTTGCGTACCTAGCTTCGGGTCCTAAAGCAATGTACGCCACGGATGATTGCGAGATGGGTTTCTCTGACAACAATCGTGATCCTGACCTTCAAAGCAAGGCCATCTCGGCTGTCAAGTACTTATGCTCACCAGTTGATTTGCTCACGGTCACGTCCAAGAGATTGCAGCGCTAATTGCTCGTTGTTTTCGACAACGAGCAGAAAAAGCAGATATTGAAGGAAACAAGGCAGTCCGATTCGGCAAGACAGCCAAGGGTCGCCTAAAACTCAATCCTTCTTCCCTTTGCCCCAGCTCACGTGATTTATCTGTTGCCACTACGGTGCCACTAGTCAGCCACTAGTAGTCGTATAGACGGAATTAGCCACGCTGCCACGGATGTCAACCAGCCGGAGACAACAGGAACTTGCGTCTTTTTTTACAGAAAAACTTTTTTTACATGGGATTCATCTGGATTTATTTATCCGCAGCGGAGCGTTCTTGAAGTTCTGGCTTGTAATTCACCCCGAATATTCCCGATCATGCTGTTCTATAGCTAGTTTCGAGTATGAGACGGATCAAATATTTCCGAGGAGCAAGGCGCAATGAACCCCCATCTTCGAAGGCTTCGATCCGTTTTGAATCACCTTTGTACATTATGTAGTGCATTCATCCTGCTTTGGGCATACTTAAATCTTGCCCCTATGGACTGGTGTATTGGTATGTAACTGCCACGATTGATGCCATCCAAGGCTCGAATCCAGCTTTCCCAAATCCTCATCTCAGAAATGAGCCATATACCTGAAACACACCGCCCCGGCTGAAATCACACCTGGGCCCTTGCTCATTGATTGGCTTTTTATGTAGTACAGCAACTTGAACCTCTCATAATTACCTTGATGCGTCCCGACCCCTGGTTCTTCCCTGCTCACTCCACCGTATCCACGAACCTCATCCACTGTGCTCTCATGACAAGTCCGTGCCCACTAACTCCCAATCCCAGAAGAGTTTAAGTTAGAATGCATCCCGACAAAGAAGCCAGAACTTGGATGTGTGCATTTGTGACACAGGCACCGCGTTAGTAAACAGCTTTTACTATATACCGCGGACCAATGGGACTGATTACCGATTCAAGTTCCAGTCACTTCAGTCTTCCAGTAGACCAGCTGGTCCTGTGACCAGAGACCAACTGGTCTGACGCTAAGTCTACAACGTCCAGTTGCTGCAAGCAGTGATCATCCGTCTTGCCATCCAGCGTCCCACCGATTTGGCGCTATCGATTGGTTCGTCGTCATGACTACCTTTGTGTGCAATCTTGCGGTTTCGCTGACTCCCAGTCGGTCAGACGCCCATGGTCGAGGATGCTATAAATCGTCTTGACGCAGAGTTGGCCCAGGGGATTTCACTTGGCTCAGAAATCAGTGGGCGCTTCACTACAGATGCCGTGGGGCATGACCAGCAGGATGTGCCTCATACTGGTAGCATGTTTAGCAATGGCCAATATATAACAATCAATGGTGGAACCTTCTATGCTGTTCAAGGCAACGTATCCCATGTTACAGGATTCTCTGGTACGTCCAGGTGACATTCTTAACATTCTGTGTTTACGCATGCACGGGCGGCCAGCCGCCAAGGATATTTTGAAACATTCAGAAAGTAATATAGGCTCTTCAGGTGATCCCCGAGTTTCTTAACCAACGATTGCTTATAGTTTTCCATGCTCATTCCTATCATTTCGAGTTCACCGCCGTTGCCGGTCCGAGCGATAATAATAGTAGGCAGCCGACACAATCCTCGGAGCCCCATGAGGATCAGCGAACATACCGCTACCAAGACGCAAACGTGACTCGATTTGGGAACTTTGTTGGTTGGCCTGCCTCTAGCGGATCACCATGGTGTAACCTTAGTGGGGACCAGGAAGAAAGGTTTACCTTCATCACGAAACAGCTCACAGCTATGTTTGAAGAATCCGAATGTCGCCAACGACTTCTTGCTTGCCGTGCATCAAGGGTCCAAATACTTCTAGAGTTCTTTCGGTCGGTAAGTGTTTCCTGTATGCCTCCATGGGCATGACACTTTGCACGATCACGCAGCTTCTAGATAACCCTAAGCTCGACAGCTATCTTCGGCGCAATCTAGTGATTACCATGCGATGGTTGTCGGAAAAGACCCACCTCTATCCGAAGTGCTTTGACCTCAACGACTCCATAGAGTCGATCGGCAACGATCCCGCTATCGCAGGTAGCTTTGCAGACATCTGCAAAGCTCGTTTTAGGGATCAAAATGTGTGCTTGAAGATGATCAGGGTTTGTGATTCATCTCAGGTGGAGTACATAACAAAGGTCAGGCTCCATCAACATCATATCTGAGCGCCATCATAACAGTAGGATTGCACAGAAATGCATATATGATGGCATCCTTTGGGGGCAGTTATCACATCCGAACCTGCTGCCGTTCTATGGGCTTTATCAATTCCGTTCTCGAGCATGCCTTGTATCACCTTGGGTAGACAACGGACATATGATTCAATTTTTACGTCAGAACCCTGACGTAGATCGTATTCTCCTGGTGAGGGACTTTAATACCGTGTGTAGTTTCAGAAGCAGAAGTATCTCATATACCAAGAAGGCCTTAGATGTAGTTGAAGGGATTGGATTTCTTCATGAAGAAGGTATCATTCACGGTAATCTGAGAGGGGTGAGCTCCTTGTTCTTGGATGTTTTCAGATTCGTTGAAGTTCTTTTGTCAGGAAAACGTGCTTGTGAATAATTCTGGGAGAGCTTGTCTCGCTGATCCGGGGCTTTTTGCAACAACTGACCCCACAATCGCACATTGGACTTCGCAATCTTCTGTGGCTTCCAAGGTTGGGCCTGCTAGATGGCAGGCTCCCGAGTTGAATGACCTAGAAGATGATGAAGTTGTTCACAATACTAAAGAGAGTGATGTCTATGCATGGTCTTGTGTGTGCTATGAGGTGCGTCTAAGTATCTGGACTTCCAAATCTCAATGTTAATGAACATCAAGATTTTCACTGGACGCCTTCCCTTTCACGAGATTCTTCGGGAGTGTACTGTTACCTTTAAGGTTAGCAAAGGCCACCGACCATCACGACCACCTGCAACAAGCAACGCCTGGATCAGCTGGGGGTTGACCGAAACTATCTGGGAACTCATGGAAAATTGTTGGAAACCTAAAGCTGGGGAGCGTCCAGTCATTGAAGAAATCGTGGCCTGGTTGGATTCTGTCGGAAGAGTAGATGACAGACCAACCAGTGGCTGGACGACAGATATGTCGCCCTCGTACTTTCGAAATGTTGTTAGCGGAAGTCAGTACTATCCCTCCTTGGACCACATCGATATTGTCTTCTCCGACCTGTAATTTACTTAGTCGGGCGATGTATAGTAGTTCTCGGCATAGACCGTGACGTGGGTGTTTTTCAGACCAATGTACTTGCAATGTACTTGCAATGTACTGGTGGTAAGTGTGGTCAATTTGACTCGGAAGACGTCGACGGTATCTACATACCATCTCACATTTTAAATTATGACCCATGTACAATCCTTAAAAAAATAGATACTCCTGTGTGCGTGAACTAGCAGATATGTCAGTTGGTTGTTGCAATCGACATGACGGTGGCCTGGGCCCGGACATTAGCTGGAGCGATATCAGAAGGACAAGGGAACCATCATAAACTAATGGTCACCCAGGCATGTAGTACATCCGTTTCGGAGAAGCGACCATTATCGGAGTTTAACTCCATTATTTATTAGTAATATTATTACAGATGAATTCAAAGCGATACTATCACGTATTATGGGTTTCAAAATACCAGTGAGTTTCAAAATGCAGTTTTTTAAGGGATCGCGGCAACAAAACAGCTGATCTTTGTTAGGATATATCACCTATATACTACACTATTATAGATTACCAAAAAAATCAAGACGTTCCAATGTGCTTGTATTGCGATGTCGCTGATATTACAAGGGCAGACTCAAAATCTGGTTAAAACTGCCCCGGATTTAAGTGTCACTCAACAGAATACTGTACAACTTTCAAGATAACATATATGGATTACATTCAAGCCCTGTGTAAAGTTCTAGAGCATTCTGTGCAACGGGAGGGAAGATACAGAAGAATGAGTGAATTTGCGTGACAATGTGCACTTGATGCCCATCAGATTTCAAAGTCAGTTGGCTGTGTATCAGCGTGACAATCCGTGACGAAATTTTTGAAACTCCCAATTTTTTGGACTTACACACTCGGCTTTCTTCCGACACAACCACCCATCCACTTTATACAAAAGTGACACTTCAGGGAGTTAGTTCATGTATTATCACGTCGGCTCCAAAAGTCCGATTGGCAGAAGGTGCAGCTGATGTTTTTCTATTCGTGATTTAGTGAAAGTTTTGAAACTCCCAACTGATGATAGTAGGCCCCTCCTGAAAAATCATACACATTGTGGAGGTCAACATCTCAACACTATATTGTACTGGCACTTACTGCAGAACCTCTCGCGTAGCTAAAAAAGGGTACGAGATCACCAGAATTTAAGACCCGTAATGTGTGTAATTTTTTATGGGGGGCCTATCATTTTGAATTCATCTGTAATAAATGGGGAAATAATCGATCTCTCTCCTTGTCTGAAGACAAAGGGGCTAGTAGGGAACAAACCGATAGACATGAAAACAAGGGAACCTTAGCAATGACGTAGAGGCCCTCGTAGAAAGA
>QLOJ01010712.1:0-20883 GCA_003313625.1 Tricholoma saponaceum
GAATCGGGGAATATGGATAAGAAATAGGAATATGACAACGTCGAAGGGTGGGCGGCTGTCGGGCCCGTGGCATCGAGTCCTTATCTTCGGGCTGAAGTATGCAGGAATGTCTCGGGGAACAGCCTACTGTTGGGGTGCTCTATTGACGTGACATGAATAGTGCTGTAGGTACAGGGTACTAAGTAATCTGTAAGTAGAGTTACCAACAAGAGAAGAAGTGAGGGTGCGACCGACAAGATCCCCCGTCCCGTCACGCTTTCATATGCGTGACCTGTCAGCGAGGGCAATGCCAAACATGCGGCGGGGGAGCGGCATGGGGGCGACGCCAGGGCGCCCAAGCCGCCGAGATCGAGACGGGCCGTCTCCATCTCGATGATCGAAATGAGATCTCGTCAGATCTCTCCATGTAACGCGACCGCGACGTCGAGACGAGACGCTTGCCTCGCCTTCGCCCCTCTTCCGTGCGGCCACCCAACTCCCATAACACCCATATAACTCCCCAGCGAAAGCCAGACCACGCCAAACGCATGGATCACCCGTGCCGGATTGGGTAACAATGAGGGTTCCACAGCGGAACGGATGTTGATGGCGACGAAAGCGCCACTTTGGTGAAGATCGGCGGTAACTGCGATGTATAACAATACATCAGAAAGTGTCATATTCAGAAAATAGTCATCCGCACCTCAATCAGATGTTCTAATAGGGGCGACGTATAGGCCAAGGCTAGGCATAACTATAGGGACCACTTGTGACGATTGGTTGGCATAAACGAGCTTGACAAAAAGCCCCAGACCAATCATGTATTGACCGAATCCGAAGTAAAGCCTATGACATAACGCCAACGCCAACAATGCCGCAAGAGCGAGTTAGAACATTTTGGGCGCTGGGCATCGACATCTGGTCGTGCAAAGCCGGCGAGACCGAGGATCAAGGGCTGGAGAAGAAATGTCAGGTTGTCGTCTTGGGGGCAGAAGGCCGATCCGACTCTTCGAGAGGGATAACGGAGAGATTGGGCGTAGGATGGCATAATGGATTTCTTCGCGAGAAAGAGGTATCGAGAATCGCTAGATAGCCGTGAGGAGCTCAGGCTGCAACAACGAGGTATGAGCACAAGAAGCACAACAAAAAAGAGGAATGAGGTGCACATCATAATACTGTATGGGCAATTACAGTTGCGGGGTGGGCCTTGTTAGGTATCTGGCTGTGGGTTTTCGATATTTGAGGATCTGAACGTGGGTTTCGGCGATGAGAGAAGGAGAGAAAGAAAGTACGTACCATACCAAGCAGGTACTGTCGATGACAAAGAACAGATCTGTTTTTTAATGAAGGTCGGCTATGAAGCAGCTGAAATGACACGTCATAGAAATGTATATGCGAAAAAAGTAGTCAAACTTACGTATACCAGAATCGTACGTTTTGATACAGGACGATGTATGATTAAACCGTGAATCTTTAGCGTTCATGAATGCAACATAAGAAGAGCAAGACATGCATTTACTATGAGGCTGATGGCAGTTCATCGTCGTTCATGACGTTGAGAACATAACTAAAAACTCGTGGGATTCCGGCCTCCGGACCGTGACTCCATCTCTTTCAAAAGTCACTGTAAAACATCGATCATTGCCACGGCGAACCCCTTTTCCTTTCATTTTCCACCAACGATGGAACCTACGGCAACCCGATAGGCGGGTTTCACGTTGATCATCCAAGTGGCTAGCGGAGACTCGGAAATAATTTCCGAAATACGGCGTAAGAGTAAATTCCTATACTGTCGTTTGCTGGGAAGGCGGTAAGCCGAGAATTCCAAGGCAGCATCACAGGAAGTAGATGGAAGGTTCTAGGTGAAAGGAATCAGAACTTCAGAAGCAATGCAGGCATATCACAAGTGAACGCTGGTTAGGAGATAGAGGGGCGTAGACTCTGGGTCGGAAAACTTGAAGTAGCCAAAAGGTTGGCGTTGGTATAAATTATTGTAGGTATTGGGGTGTACGCATATATTCCATGAAATATCCAATGCTAGTACTAGACTTGGAAGAACGTCCGGTCTTCACAAACTGTTCATCGACACGGATGGCAAGTTAAAAATATGCCCAAACCTCATTGCACAGAACAATGGCCCCTGAGACCAGAAATCTGGCTGATGGAAGTAGAAGAAGAGTACATGTTGAAGAGACTTAGCCGAATAGACAGTGAGTAGAGTAGGTAATCGATGCGACGGTGAGGACGGGTGCCATACCGTAACCAGAAAATGCACCGGTAAAATGACGTGTTGATCTGCCGGGAGGAAATCCAGTGCGTATGATCGTTCTGTTACGTAGACGGTAGAACCGTAGAGGAGTGTGTTGCGTCCGCAGGAGCGCAAAGTGGCTTTTATCCAGATATTCGGGTCAGGTTGGCACTGGTGATGCTACGTTTGCCACAATACTTACCAAAGGAAAAGAATATACGATGTCCTAGGTTCAACTGATGAACGTTTGAGCCTGAAGAACGACATACAAACTTGAATACTAGTAGGATGAGGGTGGGAAATGTCCAAATCAACCATATTATGTAAAATGTGTCACTGGCTACTTTCAAGTTGAAGTATCGGGATGCGATGCACTGTCCCGCTGCACAGTTTTTTGGAGTCAGGTAAGGATGGTGTCATTTCAGCATTACAGGACTCTTCTGAGTCTTCTCCAGCATACCTGGGGCTAGGGAAGTTCAAACTTGTCATCGGAAAATCGATCAACCTCCTTTTGGTATGCAGGGTTCTTGCTTTTTGAGCCAGAAATTTCCTGCAGGAGGGGGGTCCATGACATTCCGATCCGAGTTTGACAACATACGGTCGTTTACTCTGGTGCAGTTTCTACTGACTCCTAGCCTCCGAGAATCCAAGATCGTGATTGCCAGTTGAGTGACACTGACATAGTCGAGGTATAAATATTTCGTTTCAAGAGACTGGTGAAAATCAAACCAACCCACTTCAATATCATTACCAATTGTCAACCTAAATGCGTTACTTCACCGTACTCTCTGTCCTTTTTGCTATTAGCAGCATTGGACACTTTGTTCACAGTGCGCCGGCATTGGGAGAACAGAATTTGCGCTCTGTGGTGATTATTACTGGTCTTTGGATTTTTTGGTATCCTCATGCTCACGTCTGCTGTCTCAGGGTGAACCACGTGCCGCGGACACTGTGGTATATCATTTCCAAAACGTTTTCTTCTCGCCGTGACACTGTTCCATATTAGATCATCAATGACAACCAACTCCATTCTAACGTCACCGGACGGGTAATATCTTTCGCAAAACCGTCGCATACACGCTTGAATTTTTTTTTCTGTAGGATGCGGAAATAGTTGGAATACACACTTTCGTTTACACTGGATGCGGGAACATGCTGAAAGGACTTACTCGGATAGGAAAAACTGCAGTCGATTATAGCTTTAAGCCACGGGTCGAACCTGCCTGCCTCATTATCTTTTACGATAATGACCCTAATGTCAACTACGATGTATTTCTTGATGATGGAGCCGGAAATCAAATATGGGGCGCTGGTGTTACGTCCCTCGGTGCCGCATCTTTGATGAGGAATTGGTACATGGGAAACACGTATGGAGTGGTTGCCAGGAGTAGGCCGTAGATGATAGTGGTTACATATGCCAGACTTATTTTGCACTATTACTAGGGACTAAAGGTGGCTTGCGAAATAACCATCTACTAGAACACAGACGGTATGCATGCTAGGGTCTAGGTTAGAAGGCCATTTTGGAAATATTGTTCTTACTTGGATACTGTTTGCAAAAGATTATTCTGATTGGGGACTCTGGTTTACAAACTGCATTTGGATTTTTTGTTACATAGAATCGAAGAGAATGAAGTTAGATCCGAGGATGCGGATTGTGAATGGTTAAATGCATCGTGATAGCTGACATTGGCGAAATTTCTGATGATGAGCAACTGTGCCCTGATCTGAGCTAACTACAGGAATCAAGTGATTCCGACCTGGAAGAAACATCTACAGAACTCACACGAAAATCGGAGAAAAAGATCTATCTGACACAAGCATCTCCAAAAACCGTCACAGTGCCTCGAGCCCCCTCAACGCCTTCACAATCTCTTCCGTATCTCCCCGATTCCACCCCACTACTCCTTACGGCACCCACACTTCTGGAAATGTGGGGTAGTGCCTCTGAAGGGGACAGGATATGGTGTCCGTTCCACGGAAGCAGGGGCGTACCACTCCTCTCCCTGACCCTAGACAATTCTTCCCAATCTCCACACCTCCCTCTACCCGCTGAAAACCCAACCCCGAACACCTCCTGCACCAAGCCCATACTCTTACTCTTCACGTTATGCAACTTTGAAGATTTGTTCCCTCCTGTAGCGGATTGGGAGGATGTGGATGCGGATGTAGTTAATAGGGTGTCATGGGAGTCGGAAAAGACACCGAGCTTGACGAATAAACCCGTGGACATGGGGGAAGGCGTGTCTGTGCATCTTGAGATGATGATGCTCTCGTCTTGAACAACGTAACGAATTCACGTCTTCCTCTTAGGTGAGGTGTGTGGGTGGAATAGCACCGCAAGTGACGGTGGCTACTGGGCCTCTATTTGTACCGGTGCAACCTTCTGGAACTGCTACTCCCATTCGAAGCCCCTTCTTTGTGACGCTGATCCTCATCTTCACACCTACTCCTGGCACTCAAGTCCTTAGTGCACAGGCACTTCTCCTCCGGTATCTTCACCGTGAGTTGGACACTTCCCTGCCTCTCGCGATGGTTGCTAGAAGGATAACGTTCCAGTAATGCGGAAGGAGGGGGCGAGGCGAACGCAGAGGGTGGGGTTGCGGGTAGGGGCGAGATAGTGATGGTGTTGGCACCGGCGGGTGAAGGCGAAGGAGGCGTGGCAGACACGGACTGGGATTTGGTACGAAAAACGTTGGAAGACTTGTGTGCCAATCCGACAGCGGCACCCTTCTGCGTATCCTGACACACAGACGCTGAAACAGGCGAAGGGAACACCAGTTTGCGAGGGACGTACTCACCCAAGGCCTGCGTGAGTTTGGATATTTTCTTCCGGCGTTGATCATGTTCCTTGTTCCTCTGCTTTTTCCCATGTAGCTCCGACCCTGATTGGACGAGTTGAAGGTAGGAGAAAGGGGGGAGAGTAGGCTTAGAGGTAGCGGGGTTGTGGGCGCCGTTGGGGTGGTTGGGAAGTTTAGTATTTGGAGCGTGAATTTGGTTTTTGGTAATAGGCTGCGAGCCCGGGTTGGAAGGGAGAGGGAAGGATTAGGATGTTCGTGTCCAAGACATGCGTCCGCCTGCGGAACCAGCACCGAGCGCAGACAAAGAACAAGCATATGGGGAAGAGGAGTAGGAACGTTCCCCTTCTCCGCGTTGCCAATGCCTGTTACTGTCGTTGCTTTGGACTAGTAGGTCGATTGCTCCTCTCCTTCTTTTTCGGGGTTGAGGTCTTCAACAGCGTCCTTCCCTTCTGCTTCTCCGCATAAACGCCGATGTCAAGAGTAAGTTCGAATAGTGGGAGAAAGTTTTCTAGGGTTAAGGCGTGTGGAACGAGGACGAACTCTTGTCTGAAAATCGGGCGCAGTTTTGAGTGGAGAAGAAGTGGGGGGAGGGAGAGGGATTGGAAGGAGACATGAGTGTTCCAAAGATACGGACTTCACGGCGAGCTTTCACTGTGCGCAGGGAGACAGTCGTATCGACATGCTCGAACAGGAAGGGTGTGGTTCCCAGGAGAGCTTAATGGAACCCCGAAGGCGGCCACGTCGTTGGGAGTCAAGATTATTGAGTGTTGGTGGGGGAGTTGGGAAGAGGGTGACGCCAGGTTGGGACATCAGAATTACTATGTATGAGTATAATAGTGAACGGGTTTCGCATGTCGTAGAGAAATGTGAGTGCAAGGATTGTTGACAGGCATAGTTACGAACAAGAAGAGAACGTTGATAGAACACAATCCAATTTGAACGCTACTCCGTGAAATAGGCTTGGGACAGCCTATGCTTACTGCCGCTCAGAAACGCGCAGAAACTAAGATCACATGTGGTTGAGAAGGAATTGAGTGGCGGGAGGAAGCGCAAAAGCAGTGTAGACTCGGATCCGAATAGTGAAGAATTCATGAAATCGCGAAAGGCGAGGGGTAACTAGTAGTATCGTTAGATAACTCCCCTTGAATTAGATCAACCCTGTTGTCAATGATGTGTCTTGGTACAGATAACAGAAGTCGCTGCGTCTCGAGTCATAGGCGATATTAGATAACAACAATTTGATTGCTGTGATAGCACACGTTTCGGGTTTATCCGGACGTTGATGCAGCCAAGTACCGAAAGAGGCAATTGATTGATTATTGTGATGGACGACGAGCAATGGTGGCGGCACCGCAGGCTGGCGCCCATTATGGAAAAGAGATCACGTTGTGGCTAGCTCCCAAAATTTTGCAACCAGAAGGCTCTTGTAGAACGTAATATGCATACACCATTTGTTCACTATTTTGCTTGAAGATAATGACATATGCGCCTGCCATCAAAGTTTTAACTTTTGATGTTCGTCAAAAAAGCTTCATCTTGCATGCGCTCACTGGCAGTCTACAGCTGCATTGTGTGGTTAATTGTAGTACATCTGGATATTATGTCTCAATTTAGCGTCTCATTATATTTCCGTCAACCGTCATACGGCCATATTGCCAATTGGTACCCGTACCATAGGCCCCCACTCTCCCATCCGCTAATAGACTTGTCATCACTCGGAATATTATGGTACACCTCAACCCTTTCCACAGGAAGCAGTATCAGCACCGTGATTAGAACAGGCTTGTGCCCACACATTATAATCGATTAGGTACGCCGACTGGTCACACTAATAAGACAAAATTAATGTTTGATGGAGGAATGAATGCTTAATGACAAATGTTACTTACTCGAGTGTGGGTATCTGAATAGGTGACTCCAATACCCATATTGGAGATATCGGTGCAGGCATCATGAGTGCTGGAAGCATCAGCGTTGACACTGGTATCAACAAAACACTGGCACCACTCCCAATTAGCTGCACTGAAATGTGTGTTAGGCATTGGTATTGGCGAGAAATAATGAACACTTGCCGAGCAATCTGAGAGGCAACAAGGACGATAACAGTAAGGCTGACTTGATTCAAGTTGAACCTGACCATCGCAGTATTTGTTAGTGCTCGCCTTCAAAACCTTGAGGAGCTTTATGGCACAATCCGGTCTGAATTGCTACCCGAAAAGTGACATCTTTCGGCAGCTCCGTCATACCAGCTCCTAAAGACCGAAGGAAAAAATCAAGATGACCGAGCTGACCGAGTGAAAACACGTGTCCAGTCTCGCGAGTGCAGTCTCAATGACGGACATGGCTTTTATGTTCAGATTTGAGGGATTTACAGCAGCTGTCACTGATTTGGTCATTTTTAGTATGATAGATCCGAGCCGGAACTCTCGCACTGGTGCTAGCGGCCCTACCTTATGGCGCTAAATCCCTTCTCGCGTCCCTATCATTCCGTTGTGGAAAAACATGTGATCGCACACGTACTCTTGCGCTAATCACAACGAGCGAAATAGGAATTAAAGTGACGAAAAAGCGGATACGGACGAATTGGGGAATATGGATAAAAAATAGGAATATCATGATGACAACGTCGAAGGGTGGGCGGCTGTCGGGCCCGTGGCATCGAGTCCTTATCTTCGGGCTAAAGTATGCAGGAATGTCTCGGGGAACAGCCTATTGTTGGGGTGCTCTATTGACGTGACGCGACTACTTCGGCGATATGTGGGGACTATAGAAGAAAGGCAGTTTTCAGGGTCAAATGAAATAGTCAGAGGTGGTGTCTCGACTGTAGCAGTTCCATCATACTTGTTCACCATCAACACGCAACCAAAAGAGTGCATACAACATATAACTGTGACTCACCATGCCTCGGACCCATTCATTAGAAATGGTGTAAGGGGGTTTGAACACGATCCAGTGGCACAGTCCAGGTATGAGTAACTTGAGTCACTATCATTTCCCCACCTTTTTTCCAGCTTACCACGGAGACATGCAAGCTCTTCATCTTTCTTGCCCATGGTGGTAAAGCTCAGTTTTCAAAAATCATGATTCCGTATAATTATGAATAGTGCTGTAAGTACAGGGTACTAAGTAATCTGTAAGTAAAGTTACCAACAAGAGAAGAAGTGAAGGTGCGACTGACAAGATCCCCCGTCCCGTCACGCTTTCATATGCGTGACCTGTCAGCGAGGGCAATGCCAAACATGCGGCGGGGGAGCGGCATGGGGGCGACGCCAGGGCCCCCAAGCCGCCAAGATCGAGACGGGCCGTCTCCGTCTCGATGATTGAAATGAGATCTCGTCGGATCTCTCCATGCAACGCGACCGCGACGTCGAGACGAGATGTTTGCCTCGCCTTCGCCCCTCTTCCGTGCAGCCACCCAACTCCGATAACACCCATACAACTCCCCAACGAAAGCCAGGCCACGCCAAACGCATGAATCACCTGTGCCGGATTGGGTAACAATGAGGGTTCCACAGCGGAACGCATGTTGATGGCGATGAAAGCGTCACTTTGGTGAAGATCGGCGGTAACTCTGATGTATAACAATACGTCAGAAAGTGTCATATTCAGAAAATAGTCATCCGCACCTCAATCGGATGCTTTGATAGGAACGACGTATAGGCCTAGGCTAGGCATAACTATAGGGACTACTTGTGACGATTGGTTGGCATAAACGAGCTTGACAAAAAGCCCAAAACCAATTGCACATTGACCGAATCCGAAGTACAGCCTATGACATAACGCCAACGCCAACAACGCCGCAAGAGCGAGTTAGAACATTTTGGGCGCTGGGCATCGACCTTTGGTCGTGCAAAGCCGGCGAGACCGGGGAAGGAGGATCAAGGGCTGGAGAAGAGATGTCAGGTCGTCGTCTTGGGTTTAGGTTGGGGTCAGAAGGCCGATCCGACTCTTCGAGAGCGATAACGGAGAGATTGGGCGTAGGATGGCATAATGGATTTCTTCGCGAGAAAGAGGTATCGAGAATTGCTAGATAGCCGTGAGGAGCTGCGACAACGAGGTATGAGCACAAGGAGCACAACAAAAAAGAGGAATGAGGCGCACATTATAAATTTATAATACTGTATGGGCAATTACAGTTGCGGGGTGGGCCTTGTTAGGTATCTGGCTGTGGGTTTTCGATATTTGAGGATCTGAAAGTGGGTTTCGGCGATGAGAGAAGGAGAGAAGGAGAGTACGTACCATACCAAGCAGGTACTGTCGACTCCAAAGAACAGATATATTTTTTAATGAAGGTCGGCTATGGAGCAGCTGAAATGACACGTTATAAAAATGTATATGCGAAAAAAGTAGTCAAACTTACGTATACCAGAATCGTACGTTTTGATACGGGACGATGTATGATTAAACCGTGAATCTTTAGCGTTTAACGCTTTAGCACCAAAGCCTAGGTGAGAGTGGGAGGAATCATTTTGACGTTTTGCAAAAGATGACGAGGATGGTTTGGTGGCTTCAATTTCAGTCACTGAACAACCGAACATGAATGCACCTGAGATAACATAAGAAGAGCAAGACATGCATTTACTACGAGGCTGATGGCAGTTCGTCGTCGTGAACGACGTTGAGAACATACTAAAAACTCGTGGGATTCCGGCCTCCGGACCGTGACTCTGCGAAACAAAACTCAGTCACCGATCATTGCCACGGCGAACCCCTTTTCCTTTCATTTTCTACCCATTCGACCAACGATGGAACCCACGGCAACCCCCACTTATACCGCCAAAAAACTTTGCCTACTATTTCTCCACATGACAATCTACACCTCAGCATTCTTGCTTCTCCTCATCCCTATGACTCAGGATCCACAGTCTACTACCTGCATCGCCCTTAGAGCATTAGGATTGGCACTGAACTTCATTCGCCCTGCACTATTCTCCCTGTTTATAAATGACCAATCATATGTCGCAATTGAGTACATGTGCTTCAATGCCTCCCTCATCTCAATAGTCATGACCTATGGTAAGTTGCCTCTCCTATTACACAAATTCACGCTTACAGCCATTGGAATAGTTCAAGCTGAAGACGTTATGTCCCTAGCCTCCCACGTTCCATGGGGCCTTGTTGTTTTCACCATAATCATCATCACCACCATTATTTTCATCCTTTTGGAACAGGCATTTTATCACTTCGTCACCCAACTGTCTATGGGTAAAAACCTTGGCTACTTTTGCAGTTTTCACCAACTTCTTGAGTCATTTGAATCATGGGTGGCATCAGTTTGGACAGCAATCTGTGGCTGTGGCAGGGGTGTTGGTGTTGGTGGTGGGAATGTGCCAGCCCAACTTACCGAGGCAAGTCCCCCTCCCCCTTATCATGTGAGTCTCCTTCCCTCCATTCCTCCCACTGCATCACCAAGACTATATCATGCAGCAAACTATGGTCCTTACCAATCATACAGTGCTTAGGGAGGATGAGAAGATCAACATTATTGTTTAGAATTCTGCTGGACTCAGACTGAGACATTACACACTTTCTTATTGGCTCTCACATTTGTAACACCTATACATACCCACAAGCAAGTGATACTTCACAATGAATTCTAGACTGGACATTTGTATATACCAGCCTCTCTTCTATTATATTCCCACCCATCTCCTCTCATCGCACTGTCAACCTATCTCTGCCCAGTGCCCCTTGTTATCAATGCAACACTTTCCTTACTATAACTCTTACTCCTTGCCTCCTTCCTACAGAACCGCTTCCTATTGTTATCATCATTGGAACCATGCCCCTGATTCCATTAGGAATACAGTGAAGAGCAGGACAACTGTCAAAGAAGCTAGGGGAGTCAAGCGAGTGGCATTCTATCATTGTTTATTCCTCTTTTTGTACTGACCCATAATTCGTTGCAGACCTTGTGGACCCCGCAACAGAATCCTCGCCATCATGTTATATCCATCATACATAGTTTCATTGTGTTTTAAATACATCGACTACTACCAAACCTCGGGTGCTAAGTAATCTGTAAGTAAAGTTACCAACAAAAAAAGAAGTGAGGGTGCAACCGACGAGATCCCCCGTCCCGTCACGCTTTCATATGCGTGACCTGTCAGCGAGGGCGATGCCAAACATGGAGCGGCATGGGGGGCGACGCCAGGGCCCCCAAGCCGCCAAGATCGAGATGGGCCGTCTCCGTCTCGATGATCGAAATGAGATCTCGTTGGATCTCTCCGTGGAACACGACCGCGAGGTCGAGACGAGACGCTTGCCTGGCCTTCGCCCCTCTTTCGCGCAGCCACCCAACTCCCATAACACCCATACAACTCCCCAGCGAAAGCCAGACCACGCCAAACGCATGAATCACATGTGCCGCGGGACAGCAGAGGTGAGCACTGAACCAACAACGGTTAATCAAAAAACTGACTAGAGAGCTTCGACAAGATGCGCTAAGGTTTGGAGGTCGTCAAACGAGGCTTGGTCATGGGTGGTGTGATGCCAATCAATGAGGGGTCGCACATCTTGTCCGTCGTCCTCCTTCTCACCGTACTTCCAATGTGGGCCAATAGTTCCCATCCAGTAGAATGCGCGGTGCTGGCGAAAGCAGCGTCAGTTTGCCGGTTGAGCTGGCGTTGAAGAGCCGGAATTCCATATTCCCAGTGCTGGGAGTTTTTGATTTTGACGATAAGAACACATCGAAAGGTAATTGGAGCTGTAGAGATCTTCACAACCTCAATGATGAGGTCGGGAATGTGACTTTCGGGATCGTCAGGAAGGAGTGACTATGTAGCCTTGGGTGGCGGGAAAGAGGGTTGTGAGGATAGTAGTCCACGGCCCGTACCATAGATCTTCAGTGGGGGGGCGGGTTTGTGGTATAATGCTGTAGAACTGTGCGAGTTAAGATGTCGAAGGGCATGTTCAAGGGTCGAAGGTTATTAGCTGATTAGTGGAGTTAGTCAGTTCACACGCTCGGACCATTTGATCATTCGTGTTTGCCCGTCAACACTATTGAATTCTACCTTCATTGATAAACATGAAATTGTACTTTTACAGAGCACCGAGAATACTTGACGTTCCTTGGAAGTATCCTGGTACGACCCCTACACTTTACGTTCCCTTCGTTATCTGCTGAGTCCTGACCAACTGCCAAGACCAGAATCCCTTCTCTCACATAATACACCGTGACCAAGTCCACTCCAAACTTTAGCTCGCATTATTTACAGAATTCAGTACCATCTACGTTGAAGCTCTCCAGCTGTGCCACGAACCAACTTCTAGCCTCCATAGATACCTCTGGGACACAATCACTGATAGTGAGATAGATAAAACTTTGAGTTTCGAGGTCATGCGAGTGATGCTGCCGATGGGCATGTACCATCCTTTGGAGAGCCTCGATTGAAATGTTGGTACAGTTGTGAAGCTCTAGGCCGTGTAGATATGGAGCGTGCACTATTTCTCCAGCGTCTGAAATCGTACTGAGCATCTCCAGGACGTCGTCATTGAATCCGGGACAATTGCGAATATCAAGATAAAACCCTCCCCAAGATGATAAGTAAAGGAAGAGATCTTGTGGTGTAGGGATATTGTTCAGATACAGCTCGTGGGAATATGGTACGTTGGCCCGGGAAACCACTGTGAGCGGACAACGATCGATTGACACCCATTCCAAAGTTTCTTGAGAAACATCGGCATAGGATAAGACGCCAGCTGTGAGTGTGGCACTGAGATTACTGATATCAAGATATGAGATGCTGACGAAATCATGGGGGAGGTCATTCATACGCCTATCTAATTCAAACTCAAAGTCGACATCGTGAAGTTCAAAAGTGCTCACACGAGGAATAAGGGAGAGATATTCGAAAACACTATGGAGGGAATATTTCCTCTCGCAGGTAGGTCGAAAATGGACAATTGAGAGGGATATATCTCTGCGTGTGTTCCTGCCCCATCGTGGGTTGTTAATGGACAGCTCGATAAAATTCCAGCCATCGAGGGTGAGGTCCTGAAGGACCGGGAAGCACAACTCGCTCCGTACCCCCGGTGACGGTCTTAAAACACCTGCTGACGGACATCCACCAGATCGAGCGGATGACTTTAAGCAGAGATTTTTGAGGTGAGGGGTGGAGTAATATAGATCTGGGGAGATAACGGGAAGGGAAGAAGAGTGAGCCACATCATAATGAATTGTTTCGCAACGCCTGATATGGGGGCAAAGCACAGCGGTGACACTTCGCGCGCGCTGATTCTCCTCGAGTTCTTTTGTCATGAATGTATCGGTCTTGCTGGTAATGGTGACATGGATAGTAAGACTACGAGACCACTCCAGCTCTGCTGAAATGTTCTCGATTGAGAACGTTTCGGAGTCGAGATGAATGAGGATGTATGTCCAGAATTCAGGTTCCAGAGACATCACGTCTCTCCAGATGGTACACACGGATGCCAAAGGATACGGGTTGAAATGTTGGTACGAATCCGAACTCGTGGCATACACAAGCTTGAATATGATTAAGAGTAACTCTGCGGGTAACTCGGAGATCATGGTAGATGTAGGAGTCTCGGTCCAAGTCACCGGTTGTATGGGAAGCTGATGTATATCTTGAGGGTTCCAATCCATGGCTGAAGGAAGGTGGGGGATTTCGAATCGTTGTGTGGATCTCTGGTAACGTGCTTCCAACTTGAACGTGCTTCCTTCCGATGTACGTAATTGTGGCCATGCCACGTTTCAACCATGCACTAACAAAGTAATATACTTACAAATTCGGACTGCACTTGGGATGAAACTCGAAACAGCAATCCGTATGGGCCCTGGATCGTAAATAGGCGGCTAGAAGTGGCTCGGGTTACGGGTAGCATAATGGAGTTCTTCGCGAGGAGATATCGAGAATTGGAAGATAGCTGAGGAGCTGTGTCAGTGAGAAATCGAGATATAAATACAATGAGGGCAACGAAGAAGAAGAATGAGGCATACATTGTAATGCCGTATGGGCAGTTAGGTTTGTCGAAGCAGAAGCGAGGGGTAGGACCGAAGAAATCGAAGATATAATCGATTGTCTTTAAATCAGGCTTGGCAAGTCTCAGGGGTGCGCTGCGTACACCAGACTTGATCATGGCAGATAGCCTCGGGTTAAAAATTACTCACGCGAAGTGAATCTCCTTCCTCGTCCACGGATTCATAATAACAACTCTGGCATCTCGAACTGTCTTCTCCAGGCGTGACCACCTTTCTCTGGCCAGAGAGGTGGCATATATAACAAAAAGTCGCGTGCCATGTGGAACGAGATGGGGAGGGATACCAGTCGGGGACTCGTCGGAATCAACTAGAGTCCGCACAAAACGCTTGAAGGAACCTGGTGGGAACTCTTTTGGTACAGCGTAAACCCCTTCATCTACAAACAGATAAGCGCAGCCTTGATAAAGCCAGATTGCTGGTTTTCTTTCTGCATGGTACCGCCGTAGGGCATAGAATATCCAATGGCTCTTGCCTTGTTGGATAAAGTATCAGTGACACGAGGACCACAGTAATGTAAGCAAACTCACCGATGCCGGGCTGGCCTGTAAGTACAGCCCCCGGATTCGTGATCGTGGTAGCAAACTGGTGCTCGAGGTGATCGTAAATGCGCATATATTCCGCGCGAATCAAGATCCTTCCAATATCTCCAATGCCAACGTCAAAGATACGGCAGCCGGCGGTGATATCGTCGTTTTCGTCCATGTCCAGATTATCACCGACATCCACCATGTCCCCGGGTATGCCATCCTGAACCTTAGACTTCGCTACATTGAACCCCAAACCACGAAGTGTAGCGAGACTGTTGCCCCTCCTCTTCTAGACTTTTACCCCAAAACTTGCTATGGAACTGCGCAGTCACACCATCGCTGACCTTTAACCACACTCCAATATGTGGCGCAGGGATAACGAGGAAGTGTAATGCTGGCAAGCCAATTGTTAGTATGACAAACGTTAATGACTACTTACCAGATGGCAGGTCTGTCGGCATATGACACCGAGGCCATGTGCAAACGAAGGTTACAATGGACAAGAATGCAGAGACGATACATTGTATCAGCAGCAAAGTTGAAGGAGTACAGGCAGGAATTGTTGGATGGATGAAGGAAGCAAAGTTTGCAAGCACGACAAGCCAAAGGAAGAACAGAGGGGACGCCGACGCGAATATGTCGTAGCAACAGCAGAGTAGGTATCACATGTGGGGGTGTGGAGAGAACGAAACCATAATAGGCAGCTGAAGTGGCACTTACCAGTCTGCTTCCCCTTGCCTACACGACCACCATCTTCTGTGGACAAAAAGGATGGTGAGGTGAAAAATTCAACTATATCGTCATACGCCACCAGGACTCACCATTCCCGTTGTTATGCACGGAGAAGATGGGAAAAGATGATACGGCCGGCACCAAACGCAAGGACGGCGAAGTGCCAATCCCAACAGAAGAATTGAATTGGATATCGAGGGAAGTGAAGCAAACAATGAGTTGGCAAACATTGAAGAGAAGACGAAAGGGAAAGTGGTGTAAGCAGATAGCAGGATGAGATGGGAGCAGTTAAGATAGGAGCAACGAGGACGATCAAAACAAAGACGCGCAAGTGGAGTGAGAAATTCAACGATATTGTTAGTTCTCATATAAGAACGATGAGCTATTGGTACTCGGTCAGAAAGAGGACGTCCATGGAAGTAAGGATACAACCTTCCAAAGCTTCAAAGTATCAGCGTTTACACTATAGTGAACTTCAACCCTCTTAATCGCTGCCTTCAGTCGAAAGACTGTGGCACCAATCGGAATGTCGAAGAGGTCGTATGGCTTTGCCAGTGGATCGCCTTCCAGGAAAAACACAAGGATGCGAGATTCTTGCGGAGACATGGTGGGAAACACTGGAGGAAAGCGGTGTCGAATGAGGGTTAAAGGTCGAAGTTGGAAAGGGGCTGTTGGACTGAAATTCGCTCATCGCAATAGGAGAATAAGGGTCACTGTGACCATAACAACGGAGATTGAGTAACGGATAATCTTTATCACATTGCAGCCATAAAACTTTCTGCCATTCCTGCTATACTTTGGGGAGGTAGTTGAGCTGTAGTGCAACTCACACGCTTGACATCTGGATCACTGAAATTTTTTTCATCCAACTCTCCCCATCTTCACGACTACCCTGTTCTTCATTCTTCTGGTTACGCTGCTGCATAGGGCTGCGCACGGTACCTGTGAGAACGTGATAATAAGCTAGGTACAGTAAATAATCAGTAAAGTAAAGGGGATAATAACGAAAGACTATACCTAGGGACTTCCAAAGAATACATCGAAGTTCTCCCTCGTTTCATTCTATGAGAGTTGGGCGGCGACGTGTAGAACCACAGGCATTGTTCGGTCGCTCCAACTGCCGGACAGAAGATGATTGATTTGTCGTCGTTATCTTGAACAAACCTGATGATACCAGAACAGTTGAGATGAGCTGCAAGGACGAGACGTGAATATAAAGCACAATGAAGGGAGATGACGCATACCTTGAATTGTATCGCAGCATGGTATACATATCACCTTAGGCGTTGCTCGAAGTTCATCTAATTGGAAACGCAGCGAGTCAGATTAAAAGTAGAATAAGCATAGAAACATACCGGAGTGGGAAGGAAATCATTTGAACTACTCGCAAAGGAGGCGTGAATAGTTTGAATGAAAGACTGAACACGACCGTAATACAATGTTCAGCCATAGAATCTATCTGGATTGGGTCAAAAAATTAGAGAGCAAAAAACCCTTGCTTATTACGGTGCTGAATCCTCCAAGTTGAATCAAGGAATGCGACGCATTAGCCATTCTAACAGAATTTGGTGATGTTCAAGTTGGACTCTCAACTTTGAAACTGCCCAAAAGTAGACGTCGAGATGACGGTACGACACAAGGACAAACATACTTTTTTAACCACCACCATCGACGACGACCACGACGAAGGATCGTCCACCTGAACTTTCTGTAGATTCCTCAAGCCTGCATCCTGCATGCTTTATGAGCTACATATATAGGTGATTTGGATCTCGGCATTTCAGCGCTCTCAGCTGACAAGATGATTACCAGGTGATAAACTAAACGCAGCGTGGTTCAGTCGAAACGTAGAGTGATAGATGTGAGTACATATTCAGCACATCGTCTGTTACGATAATAATAACATCGTTCTGACCTAGGCTCTATCTAGGCCTTGATTGCATTTCCAACCGCCAGCCCCAAATCCAAATCGAGGCATGTAATATTCGATGAGCAATCCAATAATAACTCGATTTCTCAATTCGGTACATCCTCCTTGCTCGTCAGCCACCATTATGAAGCCTATAAATTATACGCCAAATTCACCTCAATTCTCCATCCGCTCTCGAGCAGAACATCGTCTCAAATCCTATACACACTCACATTCTCTTTCATCCTCACACTCTTTTACGCGTTCTATAACTTCTAATACAACATGACGTCTTTCAAGAGGCTCACGAGCTTGCTCCCCCTTGCTCTCCTCCTCGCCGGCCACGCCGCCGCAATGCCTGTCAGTCAGCTCAGTGCCCGTCATCTTGAAGGCATCGTCCCCGACGTACGTATTCTACATTCAACCAACCCTCACACGCACATAACTAACATCGCTCTTTCACCAGGGTATCATCCCAGTTCACCCACCCCACCGCTCCAGACACATCCATATCCGCGATCGCCCCGACGTTGATCACGACTCCCACACCCACGACAACACCGAGTCCGACGGTGCTGAGGAACGAAAGGCCGAAGATAGGATCGAGCGCCGGGAGCTGAACCCCAATACCGGAGGGGTGAAGGATCGTATTCCGATTATTTCAGGCACCGGGCGTTCGGGCGGAGTTTCCTCTCGTCATGCTGGCGAAGATGGTCTTACTGGGGGCGGTTCTCGTCGTGGGGCGGATGGCCAGACTAGCGGGGATGACGTACGGCTCGACTTCGGTGCCAACGTCGGTGGGAGTGCTTCTGGTGGCGGACGCAACCAGGGTGGTGGAGCTCAGGGTGCGGGTGGGAGAGGACTCTATGCCGATGCCATCGTCAATGGCGGAGGTGGTCCTGGTCGTGAAGGTACTCAGGGTGGCGGGGAGAAGGGGAGAGGAGGACTGAACATCCTGGTTGGTGGAGGCGATTCTGGTCGTGGTGGGCATCCTCAGGGTGTGGGTAGGGAAGGACTCGACATCGATGCCATCGTCAATGGTCGAGGCAGTTCCGATCGTGAACGTACCCAGGGTGGCGGGCTTCTGGGCAATATCCTTTTCGGTGGAGGCGCTCCGGGTCGTGGTGGGCGTACTCAGGGTGCGAATGAGGAAGGACTCAACGTCGACGCCATCGTCAATGGTGGAGGTCATAGTGGGCGTACTCAGAGTGCCGGTGGGGAAGGGCTTGACGTCGACACCATCGTCAATGGTGGGGACCGTTCTGATCGTGGACGTACCCAGGGTGGTGGTTCGGGTGGTAGACGTACTCAGGATGGTGGCTCTGCTTCTGGTGGGCGTAATCAGGGTGCGGGTGGGAGAGGACTCGATGTCGATGCCATCGTCAATGGTGGAGGCAATTCTGATCGCGGACGTACCCAGGGTGGCGGGGAGAAGGTGGGAGAAGGGTTCAACTTCCTTGTTGGTGGAGGCGATTCTGGTCGTGGTGGGCGTCCTCAGGGTGCGGGTGGGGAAAAACTCAACGTCGACGCCATCGTCGATGGTGGAGACCGTTCTGGTGTTGGACGGACCCAGGGTGGTGGTTCTGGTGTTGGACGTGCTCAGGGTGGTTCTGGTGGGCGTAATCCGCTCAACGTCGATGCCATCGTCGACGTCAATGGTGGAGACCGTGCTGGTGGTTCTGGTGTTGGATATACTCGGGATGGGGACAAGGTCAATTTGAGCGCCTCGCCCTTTTCGTCGTTTGGTCGCGGCGCTGGGAGCCAAAGAGGATCCACCGCCAACGTCCGTGCTGACGCGCAGGCTCATTAGTGTCTTAGTGTCTTGGTCTCTTTGTAGTGGTTGCGGTTTATGATTAGGTTTTGCTTCCAATTTTATTGTATACCCAATTTGCCCTTTCTCTTTTCTCCGCTCTCTCTTTTGGTTCAAGTTGAGTACAGTTGGGACGACGACGACCGAACAATGCTCCGCCTTCGGTCAAAGCACAACCTGCGACTAGCTCTGAAAAAATGGGCTCCGTAGTAAAGTACTTAAACTTAATGTTACAAGTCTTTCAATGCAGTATCATTTGTATACCAGATTTCACGAGATACAATGTCGGGAGAGGGAAATTGCCAGATCACGCGGAAAATAATATTTCAAAGGAAACATCATACGCGATGAGATGGCGACAAGCGCTGAGCGCTGAGCGGTGATAGGCAGTGATGCGTGTGGCTATGCATCCGTCAAATCATGATTATTCCTCCTAACTTACATCCTCGGGTCTAGGTTCCGAGTTCATAAAAACATATGAAATGACGTTTCCATATAGGACTTACCGCTGCATTCTTCTTGGGTATTCCCTTGGTCTTTGGCTTGTTGGCTGTTCACTTGTCGTTTGACTATACATTTCCGCTCTAGAAATTCGCTTAGTACTGAATAGGTATCTCTCCAATCACTCCGAGTCAGACGCACCGAGTGTGCGGTCTTTCTGCATCAGAGTCATTCTCGTCGGATTTCTGCTTGCGGTAATTCTGCTATATCTATTGCTGCTGAGTTTCTTGAATCCCGTCCCGTAGTATTTCTGCCCCCAGAAAACTTGCTTAGTACTGGAAAGCTATCCCTCCAATCACTCCGACGCACTTTTGTTCGTCTGAACAAGTAATTAAATTAGAGGTTTGAACCCAAAAGTATCACGTACAAAGACTTAGGAAGGTTTACACTCCTTTTGTTACAATTTGAGCCATGATTCATGGCAACAGCAAAGGAAGCCGCACCTTTGGAGCACTAGCAGATCTCCGGCAGTAAACTACGGCAGTGGTGTAGAAATTATTGCTCAAGCAGGATAAGCTAGACCAACATACCTCGAACTCCTGGAGAGAGTCAGCAGGCACTGGTGTAGCATTTATGATAGAGGTAAAAATAATGACAAGAAAGGCGAAAGGGAACATGAAGCTTGATCGCATGGTGAGTAATCGGATAGAACGGAAAAGAGACCAGCTCTGACGATTCGCCTCGGAACTCGATGAGCTGTTTTAACACTCAGGCTTGGACCCGGAAGAGCGGCACCGGTGGAAACAATCCGGCCATCTGGAATTCTTCATGTGAGCTGTTATGAGATTAATTTCCATCATGATGGAGATTGATACGAGTGTTGAAGGCGATGCTTGAGGTGTGGCATCGGACTAGCGGATCAAATATTAATACGAGAAATCATGAATTCATTTGGCCTACAGCCGATATCATGTCGATAAGTTGTTTGTTTGGTTTTATCAGTGACTCGGATGGAACCCTGTGCTGAGCCCTACGAAGCGAGCCAAGGTTGGACTAGTTGACACCGTATTCGGCTCTTCGGCATGTGGAGTTCCGTCACTGATAGAACCAAATAACATCCAAATAGAGGCCGACATGATATCGGCTGTAACTTGAAGGTGATCACAGGACTACGCACATTCAAGTTAGTACTAGACCTTGCACGAAACCTCACCGTCGCTATAAATACCATCGCATTGCTGTGGTCTGCTAGAAGGCACCTCCGCCTAATCTTAGTGATGGGAGTGTGATTTTGTTTTAACACGCTGTCCGCTGCTTTTTGGCATGTGAGCTTTTTCCGCTTTGGTACTTGTGGCTTTGTTTTACCTTACAAAAACGTAATAAATAATAATTTTATATAATCAACTTGTCGCTTGAGCAAGCGCTGGCAAGT
>QLOJ01010713.1:0-14846 GCA_003313625.1 Tricholoma saponaceum
AACCGGTTACGGTTGCGGTTCGTCCAAATGGGGCAAAAAAACCGGACTGAACCGGACTTTTAAACACTATGTCACACTGTGATGATCACAGTATGTGGCGGCAACAGCCGGCTATGTGGATTCCGGTTAATCCGGCTGGAATACACTAGAACGAGTCCGGGGAGATTCCGGGGATTCCGGGGATAAAATTCACATCCAGTCCACCCGGAATTACATATTATAAGGAAAATATATGTAAATGGAATACCCCAGAATTCTGGAAATTCCAATCGGACTCCGGATTCCGACCGGAATCTGACCGGAATATGTGGCTTAGTGTAATGTACTCGGTATGTGGGATCGAAGTAGTTGGTTCAATCTTGGCTTTTGGAGTAGGAGTAGCAAGTGGCTGAGGTTTGGAGGGAGATGAGGGAGGGGATGATTGAGCAGTAGAATCTTCATCATCATTGTCTTCTTCATCACTCTTGTCACCTCTGTCACTTGGGGCTGGGGACGAAGACCAATCAATCAAGGTAGTGTCCTCACCCAGGGCAGAAGACTGACTTAAAGATCAGTTAAAAAGCATGAAGGAGTTATAGGAACCTCACCATGCCATGGTGTCCCAAGTTACTAAGATCAACTGGTGTTTGACTGTGTGTGATTGCAGCTCGATCAACAACTGGACTGGTCCCCATCAACTCATGCATGCACAGATACCATGGAAACTTTGCCTCGATGAGCTCTGTAAACCAATTAATCAGTTTAGTATGACACAGAAGTTACAGTTGCCATGCACCCCAAATATTGGCCAACTTTGACCCTGCTGTTATCTCATCCTGCCATCCTGACTCTACAAGACCCTGTCTTGTCACACCAAGCTCTTCACAATGGTCACAATAAGCTTTCTTCAACCTGTCACACAGTTATCACATTAGCTGAATTTGATACTGTACAGACTTGTGACTCACGATGCAATACGGTTGCTGACAGCTTTTTGGAGGGTTGGCAAATCACTAGAACAGTACTGAGAATCCACAGGTGTAACAAATAGTGCCTCTGCAATCTCGTTATACAGCTCAGCAGTTTTCTTCCCACCACTCGACATGTTACCAGTGACATCTTTAGAAAACCCGAATGCTTGGCAGTAACACGGCTTAGCCTCGATGAGAGTCAGTAACTGGTCAGTGAGGTGGTAATATTTCTCCTTTGACCATCTGCAGGACATCTAGTCAGTAGACATGCAAGATTTGCAAGAAAAACTTACTGCACAGCAATAGTGCGCTTCTTCTTTGGCAATGTGCTAGGAGTGCAGTTTTCTTTGTTGTTTTTCCGAGGTTTTTGGGGATTTTTCTTCACAGCTTTCTCATCCTATTCAGCAAGCAAGAGAATGCGACGTGCTTCGAGGATTTCCTTCTTCGTAGGAGGTGGCATTGATGATGGAAACTCAGGCTTAGTAGCAGAACACTTGATGCGTTCTTGCAGTTTAATTCAAACTCTGACCTCAATGCCACATTGCCGATCACAGTCTTTCAGTGAAATCAATTCTCAAATCAGTTTGAAATAAGCCTTCAAATCGGTACTGTGAAGGACCCTATTGTTCTATCTCCCTGAATAACTGTACACTGCAATATAAACATATCATTCATTACAATTCTGTCAATTGGAATTGGACCTTTCCTATCAGATTTTTGAATATCCTATTAGTAAGTTACAAGCTCTGTACAAAATGGCATTTTAAAGTAAATCCAGTGTAAAGTGATTTCATTCACTCAAACAACTGTATGTTAAGATATGATCTTGGCAGTGGGGAGACTGGAGACAAGTTAGTAATCATAGAATCCCACAGCCGGGGACACGACATACAGATAATCCTTCTTGTACAGAGCAGGTTTGTCAAAGGTACTGAAGACATCGTCAAGGAGCTTGAACGCGCCCTCAGTCCAGATGATGAATCAGCCAAGATGTCCACCCAGTGCGAGCTGAAGGAGGTTGAGTCTCCTCACATTAACCAGCTCAACACCTGGCAAGTTGCGGAATGCCTTTACAATGCCGTTGTCCTCATTGTATACTACCAATGGGCCACAGCGCTGGTGGTGGCGGTGGTTACACATCTTGCCCTTGCCAGCCCACAGCTTACGGGAGTTGGAAACCTTGACGACGTCAGTGTATGCATGGAGGGACTTGAGGAGGGCCACAGCCTCTTTGGTCTTTTTGAAGGACTCAGCAGCAGAGGTGATGATCAAGGGTACTTCTTCGAGCTCTTTGATACGGTGCCTGCATGCAAGGACGAGCGAGGGGAGAGCAGATGCAGCAAGGGCAGAGACGACGGTGAAATGACATTGGTTTTGGTTTACTTTGACATGCCATTTGCGCCAGGTCTTGGTAGGAGCGAACATGCGACCCTCACCACACATATTTCCGAGTGCAGCCTAATAAATGTTGAGGTATGGATTGAAGGATGAGATTGGGTAGGGTACAAACCTGACTGGAACAATGGGTTCCTCCACCACTGACACAGGGGATACATGTGACAGCATGACTGGTACCCCAAGACTCTGCACTAGTTTAGTGGCCTGCCTTCTCACTGGCAGCACAAGCCTGTTGCTTGTTCTTGGTGATGCTCTCTGTTCATTTGATTAATCATCTATACTTTCAGCGAGTTTAGTCCAGGGACTCACTGTGCACCTGCTGGACGACATCGAGCCCGATGGGGGTGGTCAAAACTGCTGGCAGAGGAGGGGAGAATTGATAACAACTGAATCGATGGTGAATGTATAAGCATACCTCCAGAGGTGGAATGGACATTGATGGTGGGTCTTGAGGCCATTGTTGAGAAATCCTCAAGTGGGTGGTCCCAATGCTAGTGAGAAGTATGTTGACCTCACAAATGGTGTAACAGTGATCAAGTTTGATCAGTCCCACAATCATGATGGGCACTAAGAGCCAGGAGCAGTCAACAATTTGAATTTAGTGAAAACTTTTCTTCAAAAGCGTAAAAATGCAAAACTGAAGGATCAAGTTCATGCCATCTGGCAAGTTTCTTCTTCTACGTCTACGGGTTTTACTGAGTTCTATCTCAGGCTTTGTATTCAAGCTCCATTTGCCAGAGGACGCGTATTCGAGAAAGGTGATGAAGAGCTCGTGAAACTTGGTCTGAAAAGTGAGTTTCGTGTCATCCATCCTCTTCTGAAATTATCATAACTACAGGGTTTTTGGAAATTCTTGTCCCATGCATTTTGTGAGTCTCATTCCCATCCGTTATGGCGCAGCCTGGTTCCCAGGCAGAGCTCTGTCAGAGTGTCAAAATACAGTGCAGAGTTTGCTCCATAACGTCTGGTGCATTTTGTATAGAGGAACCCTTGATCGTGTCACACTCTAATAATAACCATATATATTTTTGGCTTTATCATATCTTATCTCACTCCTCAATATCTCCTTTCATTGAAAATGGCTTAGCAGACCTCAATATTTCTTCTCTCATCCCTCCTCCTTCGACCTCTATGATCAACATCCACCTCTCGTCATTGTTCCCCTCTCTCGTCGTCGTCCCCCCTCTCTCTTTGTTGTCCTCTCTTCATCACAGCGGTGGTGGTGGTGGCATCACCCCTGTCCCCCTCAGTCATTGTCATCATCAGTCTACCCATGATCCACCCCACGAGCAGTTGCGCATGAGGCTGGGGGCAGGTGATGTTCTTCGTCGTCAGTCCTCTCCTTGTGTTGTTGTCATCCCCCGTAGTTGTTGGTTTGTTGTTGAGCACCCACGATCCACCTTGCGAGCAGGGGCTCACAATGGTGGTGGCAGGTGCTGGTCAGCTTCATTGCCCTGTCGTCGTCGTCATAGTAGTATTCTAGTTAGTACCCAAAAAAGATTGTTGGCTCTTCATTTGCTTTGCCTCCTTGTTGTTTCCCCCTTGTCTCCAGTTGTCTCATCATCCCCTTGTCATTCTGTTTGGCCTGGTGGTGGTGTTGACATTCTCTCGCTGTTTTGAAGTGGCACTGATTCCCACCCCATGAGCAGTTGCTCGTGACAGTGGTTCTCGGTGCTGTGGTGGTGGCCGTCGTCGTGGTCTTCTCCCTGTTGTTGTTGTTATCAGTGTTGGTGGTAGCGGTAGTGGTTGTGGTAGTGTAGTGGTAGGTTGTGATTGACATATCAATACCTGTGACATGACACTTGTAAGTCAAATGCACTGGCATGTTGAAATACAAAGAATTTGTGAGAACCCTTTTGATAAGGCATACCGGCAAGGGTGGGGGGAGTACTGCAGACTTGCCCACCCTGTGTTGTTTTTCAGCCTTGCGGCATTGAGCTGTCTCCTCCTCTCGTCTTTTCAGCTTCTCGAGCTCTCATCCTTCCTTTTCCACCTTTTCCAACTTCTCCACTAATTTCAATACTTCGTGGTCATGTTCAGATGCAAATATCCATGGAGGTTTCAATACTTGTTGCATGCCATCAACAGTCTTGATTCTTGCATTCGAAGCCAGAGCAGTCAGAATGGAGGATAACTACAGATGTGAAGGGACTTAAAGAATAGTAGGTTTTGTATGGTTTGATATGACAATTTAGTAAAGCAGCATGAACAGTCTTGATGTTCACCATAACGAGTTGTGGGCCCGAGTTGCCTCGAGTTTTTTCAGAGTCGTAGTGGTCTTTTTTCGAAGCCACGTCCTGAGCATTTGTAGAAGTGTTTTGGAACGTGCTTTTGCCACATCATGTTCAGAAATAGAGCTGTGCATCATGGCAGCCAAAGACAACAAGTTGACACGAGGGATTACTGTACAGGAGAGGTAAACAGCCTAGCCCAAACACAAGGAGATGCAGTAGACACAACTTGAATGTTGATGATATGATGTCAAAATGTTACGTTTGTGACTATGTGACACGATCAAGGGTTCCTCTATACGAAATGCACCAGACGTTATGGTGTGAGCTCTGCACTGTATTTTGACACTCCGACAGAACTCCGCCCGGGAACCGGGCCGCACCATAACAGATGGGAACAAGACTAGCATTTTGTGTGAATGTAAAATAACGGAAAATAAAATAATTAAAAAAATCAGAAAAACATTGGGATCGTTCTTTCTCATTTATACACAGTCTTTACACAGTCTCAACACACTCATTTGAACTATTTTCAATGTCTGGGTACTACTCTGATGGTCAGGGAACACTGTCCATCACTTCCTCCGGGTCTGATGCTGGTCTGCAAGAGGATGAGGATGAATCTTCAATTTCGTGGGGAGATGAAGAACCTACAACTAGCCATGTCACTGAGAAAGGTAGGACAGGTTCCTTGACATGTATATCCTGTGCTGACATGTTGTTCTGCTTGTAGAAGCTGGTATTCCAAAGCTGAAAATTCGACTACCTGCACAGTCCATTCAGATGGTGAGCGCGCAAGTGCATGAATGCTGCGAAGCATCAAAGCCCAATCCAACCAGCTCAAAGTCATCAAAAGGCCAGCCAGAGTCATATATTAGCAGTGAAGATGACTCCATGCCCTTGCCTGGATGACTAGTCAAGTGGGCTGCAGAATACTTGGAGCATGATCTTCTATGCAAGAAATCATTGTCAAAGTGGAAATTCAAGCACTCTCACACACAGGACATTGAAGAATTCTCATCTAGTGATGAGGAGCCTGTTGCCATGTGCAGAAAATGCGGTCATCCCCTGAAAGCCCGTTTTGTCAAGCCATCTCAGGAGCAACCCCAAAAGCATCCTTGCGGTCGTCCTCGCAAGCCAGTTGAAGATAAAGCATGACGTTCCACCCAGAAACACTTTAGCATAGCTGTTTATGTCAAAATTGCTGTCCCTCCGAAGTTCTGGCTTGGAAAAACACCTCAAGGGAACAAGGTAGAGAAACAGGACCCTCGCACAGAAGGTCCATTTACATTGACACGTACAACAACCTGGGATGAGTTCTTGGAAGATGTTTCAGCTACAGCACAAGTGGAGCAGGAGAATCTGACACTAGATGGGATGACTTGGGGTTTCCTGAAGAAGGGAAAGCTGCCACTCAGCAACGAAGTTGGATATCATGCCATGATTCGACAGATCAAGACGCAGAAGGACCCAGAGGCTCTTATCATTGTTGTAGCATTGCCGTTGCCAAAAATGTCTGTGATGGAATGCACAGCCACATCCCACACACTACAGATCAACGACTGCCTGTGTCCACATCTCCCGCATATAGCCACGCCCCAACTTGATTGCTTAGTTACTTATTTATTACCTATCGTTGCTCTTCACTGCCCTTACCCAGATCCCTATGCTATGATTGAACCAACTGTTGTTATACCTATTTATAGTACTTAGCTAGAAGTATAAGTACCCAACTTTGTGTTAGATCACACGACTCCCTCAAAATACAGTCCTTACCCCTGTCTGTTCCCGACCGAATCCGTGTGCCAATACCACGATGTAGTGGTTACATCATGCTAGCGTCACATATTTTTGACAGTTCCAAGGCACTTTATTTGATCCAACTCCTTACTCGTTGTCTTGCTTGGTACCTCGTTGACTGATCATCCACAACTATCTGCTTGCTGACACCCTTCACACTCTTTTACAACCATCCAGAATGAACCATGAACCCCCAAACTATGCTTACTCTCCCCTATCTTTGGTTCTTCTTGCTCATGATTGTCATCTCTCCCATGCGGACGTGTATCAGGATTGAAGACGGTGAGTACCAAATCACCTCCATTACTGACATATCCCACTTCCATCTAGCCACCCCTGGAGTGGCATTTAGCCCTTCACCTTCAGGTATTGTGATACCTGAAGTGAGATCCAAACACCAACTGTGCATGACGTGCATGTTGTGTTTGTGTTATCCCTTGCTTAAGAGCATGTGGAGGGCCAACCTAACAGTTGGTCCCTTGACCATTATGGATTCAACCAATGAATTTTGGAATGAAGCACCTGTACCCTTGTATGAGGTATTGAATAAGACTTTGAAACTCCAAGTAGACATGGAACTTGGACAAAGATGGAGATCTAGTAATTGCTTAGGCATAGATAGGTTTGAAACCAAGAAATGGAATTCCACCAGAAGTCTACAGCATGACATGAGCTCTGTTGAGGCTGAGAGTATGCCACCACGCACGATAGGAGAGTGCATTAGGAAGTGGTATTTTTCTGACAACCATCCACACCGCAATAGTGGACCTGGTACCAACTCACGTGGTGGACCAGAACCCAGTACTTTGGTAATGGCCGGTCCAGCTGTTCCAATAATAGATGCTCAGTGGGAGCACTCTGGGAACCTCAATTTATGTGTCAACAAGATGCATACAAATACTACTAGTAGCATTATGTTGTTATGTACCCACAAGGGTAACATGTCCTTGGATAGATATTACCAGGACATTGCTGCAGCACAGAATTCCCCATTGAATGAATGTGTTATTGAGAATTTTGGACCATCAAAACAGAAACCTCCAGGGTCACAGAAGTTTGGCCTGAATTGGGGAATACCAGAACTCAGAGGTTCTAAGAAAGAAAACAGTACTGTATGGGAGGCGTCAGTGGACCCTTCCCCTGACAAAGAACCTCAGAACAGTTATAAGCAATTCATGCTTTATTATTGCCTCACTATTTGTGATTGGATGACATTACCTGGAGGGATGTCACCAATGGGGTTGGCCACCCAAACATGGAGCTGGATGCTCAATCATGTACATGAGGGTTGGTCAACATATCACGTGTATTTGAAAGACCACTGGTCATATACAAATCTGACATGGGAATTTGTTTTCGTTGGGATAACATCCTACATTACTGTCATTATCATGTCTGTTGTTGACATGGTCATTACCAGTCATATACCTCACACTCATCCTCTGGTCTCTGACCCACTCTACATCTTCACTCCATCTACCAGAGCACCTGATAGAGTGTCCTTCATCATCACTGCACCCAAGTGGTATCACTCTGCACCAGGCGGTCCCTTATTTTGTGTTCAACACTACACTGATCGCCTTAACTGGCATCTCTTGGTCCCTGGGTGCAGGGTACAGATCTACCATCAGTTCATGGACCTCCTGGACCCTAAGAGCATTGGCCCAATCATTGACAGGCATGTTGGAGGAATCCAATCTGTTGACCGACATGGCGTTTATCTTATCATTATTGTCAACAATGTCCCAGCCAGCTTCGCACTGTTGTACGCACCTTGGGAGCTCACTGGATTCAAATTGTCCCCTCAAGAACCAACATGGTTTGAGAAGGTCAAGAGGTTCTTCTGCCAAAGAACCCCTTGGATCATTACTGCCCCCCAGCTGGGCAAAGGGCACTTCATTCAAGAACGCTATATGAGGGATGACTTTCCTCTAATGATAGGTGCAGTAGTATCTGGCCCTTATATGGCAGGACATTTCACTCACCTTCTGTACCAGAAATGGACAAAGACCAGGACTTGTTCAGACTTGGTGATCTCTAGCCAGTCAATGGAATGGGGAGGCAGGGCATTCCAAGTGAGCCTACCTCCATCTTATATCCAATTGCTTCTGACTTTGATAAGAAGTGATATTGTTGATGGAAGATCAGATAGCCCACAGCCATCATATGGAATTGTAGGTGGCTGTGATCAAAAATTTTATGCATACTTTATCACTTGCATGTACATTCCTTTATATTCTATACACTATTCCAAGTCAAATAGTGAAGTGTTCATTCTCAACCTGGCCAGTTGTAAGAAACTTAATAACAAGAAGGATAACTTGAAAAGACAGGATAGAGGCATCTTGTCTTTGATGGGAACATTTAGTGCCCAGATGAAATCATGTGGACTCAATCAGGCGGGATCGTCTCATTGGAGGATAATGGCTATAAGGACACTTCGAAGCATGTCAGACTCTGATCATAATCCCTGTGTGGCTATATTGAGCTCAAATTCCACTGGGATTGTTGGAATGCCATCTGACTCCTTAAAAGATCGCTCTGTTTATCCACAATCCAGAAATGAACTCAGAAACATGAGCAATTGTGCTCATGGAATTTGTGCACCTCATTGCACATGGAAAGATACTATAGTTCACAAGTATAGTCAATGCTTGATTTGTTCTAAGGTCAGAACAAAAAGACAGCAGTTCATTAATTATCTACAAGAACTCATCAGAACAGTGACATCTAATGTCGGAACACGAGATGAAATTAATGACATCGTGACATGTCATTTGGGATACATGCCTCATAAAGACCTTAGGGCCATGGGGCCACTAGCACGTATTATTTTGGTCAAAGTAATTGCTACATTTGTAGTAATGAAGAGACTACACACAGACTATGTGACACCAAAACAGATCACACCTCAGAAGAAAAGAGCAGTGATCAAACCAACCAGGCTGCTGGTACAGAACCAGCCATTTGGAATTGGAATGGAACCTGTTCCAATTGAGAATTTGATTCAGCTGATAAGATGTCAGTCAGTTGATTTTAAAAATATTGAAACTAAGTCAGGAATGACTCACCTGAAGAACAGTCGGGCCAATTGGATCCATTGGTCCTGTACTGTAACTCCTGAAACAAATCAGGTTATATTGGCATGGCTATGCTTTGAAATGGAGGGTGCAATACTTATGCCTATGAACAACCCTCCTGTTACATCCAAGAACATCCGATATCACTCCACAGAAGCATCAGCAAGAAATGCTGACCTGGCATGCATTGCATGTGTAACATTGAAGTGTGGCCTAGGATCCATGGAACTTGGAAGGTGGTTGGACAGCCCTGGAATTTGGACAGGACATCCTACAATGCCCTGAGATATATGCTGCCACTTACCTTGGCAACGATTGAGCCAAGATATGAAAAGAATTAGTGGCAAAGAATATCAAACGAATGAGTGTACTCACCAAAATGTGCACCATTCACATGAACAGAACATGCAGATGTCTTATTGAAAGGAGATGTGCGTTCATTGGCTAATGAACTGCATTTGTCTGTCACGATCACTGGGAATGGAAAGTTTACCCAGCACCCAGAAACGAACCCTGCCAGGAATGAAAAGTTCAACTGGCCTTGCCATTTTGATGGCAATCGATGTCACAATAGAAAGATGGCAGATGCATGTTGATCTTGGGGAGGGCAGATCAATCACAGTCCTGACAAAAATGGATGACATTAGAAGCCAGTTTGGCTCAGCATTGACATTGGAAGTTAAAGATAGACTCACTGTGATTGTCCGTCTTGAATGCGCAATCACCTCAGTGCCAGATAAGAACTTGAAAAACCCACATCACAGTGTGGTTGGTCAGTTGAACTCAGAGATGGCAGGTGCCTTGAGCACTGTCATAACAAAGCTCAGTACCATGAATCAAGCATATATTGAAACTGCCATTCGCAGAACCACTCATCTACGACAAGATAATGATCAGAATTTAATGGAACACACAAACAAGGTCCACTTACCTCGAAAACTTGTGTATAGTGAATTGAGTATGATATCTGGTGGCAATAGTCATCAGCCCCTTATATCAACGAACCAGAAAGGTTGGAATAAGTGCATACCTGACACCCTCGGACATCTTGTCGCCACAAGGATGCTCAGACCATCCCGACTTCTCGATGATGTGGCCACCTACACCTACAAACTCCCAACATACGAGAATTGTTGGGGATGTTGTTTGGTTATTAGAGCAGACCGTTATTTGTTGGGGATTGAACAAGTAATGCACCTTAAGCAACCTCAAACCCGAAAATACCCTGAACGGCTGCCACATAGTGTCTGTATCATTGATATGTTTTTGATTGAAAGTGTCAGCCACATTTGTGGTGTCCAAACAGCTTGGACAAATTGTGCAGTCATTGATGTCCCTGACTGGCCAAACACACTGTTAAAAAATAGATCAGTATTTTGGTATTCAAATGATGATGACACCATGGCGGTCATCAGTCAGTGGTTGTATTTGATGTACCTGGGATGCCCACTTGGCATGGTGCGTCGAGTCCTTGATGCCTTGATCCCCCGGGTATTCAATGTCACTATTAACATGAAACATGTGAATTGCTTCCATGGTCATGACATCTTGATAGTAGTGATCTTGTACCTGTTGATAATGAGAAATCTGCTTCATTTCGTTCCCCACTCACCTGGAGAACGAAAGGAGGGCGAGGGTCCCATACAAAACACTAGCCAGACCCAGAAAAGCCCCAGAATACCAAAGATAACAAGGATTGAGACTCAGATGAGCCTCAAAAGAACAGAGAGTGACAATGTTCAGACTGATCGGGAGGATCAGATAACAAACCGAATTGGGACTAAAGACTTTGATAAGTCACAAGCACAAACAAAGGCTTGCACCTTTTTGAAATGTAAGGACGCAAGCACAAATGTGTCCCCAGTTATGACCTCATTTGGAGGGCGCAAGTCAGTGATAGTTGCAGCAGTTGTTGACTGTGAAACCAACCATAAGAAACCTGATGAGAAACTCAGTAAGAAATCCCTGGAACAAACGTTAAGGAACACATTCCTGGGACTTCTGCTGAGATACTTAGCAGAACTGAAAGATAGGACTACCTCTCCTTTAGGAAATCCTAAGGTTGGGAACTCCTTAGCCCAACATCCAGAATCCCCACTGAAAGGGAATAGCATCAATCAGTTTGAGACTTGGGAGCAGACCGAGTTTTTGACTCACCGCAAAAGGGATAGCTTGAAATTTTGAGGTACTGTTGGTACCATCGTGCTAGCTGAAACACATGGCATGGCCATCATGGACACGAGCCAGTGCAATTACCAAGCTAAAGAAATACGGTGCATCAATCAACAAGACTATCTTGTGAATGGCTTACCCATATTTGATAATGCCACCGAGAACCACGCTCCTCGAACAAAACTAAGTTCCTGGAGATTCATTAGTATGCACAATTTAGTCAGGAAGCTGTATGGGAGCATACCTGCAAGTCAAGAAAGAAATGAGGCAGTTTGTTGCTTGCCTCACGGATATTGGACAATATCAGTTCAAGTTGAAGATCAGGATCCTTCAAGAACTCGAAAACTCGGAGGGAGCTCTGAGTATAGTCGAGAGAGACCTAATGGGATCGGAAAATTGAGATCTAGTGGAGATCTTATTTTTAGAACCTGGGGAAACTTACAGCAATTTTACGAAGCAATTCAATTACTTGCCTGCTGTATTATCTGTCTCAAGGAACAAAGTTCTAGTTTGAGTCCAGAAAGGATGTGGATAACAGAACAGCCTACAGGGAGACACCTTGATATGTCTCAGAAGGATAGGGAGGTGTCCAAAGAATGGGGATTTTTTATTTGGCTTCAGAAATATTTAAAGGCTGGACAAGCTCACTCACCTTACAAGCTAATTTTCACCCATTCCAACAAGATCAACACATTCTTCACTTCACCACTCTATCACCACTTCTTTTCACACCCAAACATGCCCATAGACCAATCCGCTTTATCCCACCTTTATTTCTCTCAACTCACCGATGGCCAATTTGTCCTCATGAACCCCGACAACGTTAATCACCGCATTGTTGTCACCAAATGCGACCTCATCACATTCATCGAACATGATAAGAAAATCCGGGATGGAAACCCGATGGTAGCCAAACCAGCTGGCTATGACATCTTCGCGAACCTCTTCAATCATCGGGATGGTAGCTGCAACATCAAGTTTGGCACTGTCAACAAGACAGATTTTAGTTACACTGTCAATGGTGTTGCTCCTACCCTCAAAACCTTCGGTTTATCTGGCCGTGGTAAAGGCCTGAAACTTCATTCCATTTCTCTACCGACTCCTGTCACTTCTCATGCATCAGCGGTCCCTAATAATCCTCACACTGAATTTCATGCAGATGGAAGAGTTACCTATTCGGGACAGATGCAGGGCACCATCGTTGGGATGATGGAACACATGGCTCACCAATTTTATCAACATCTTGATGCTAAACACACCGCTATTGCCAATCGTCAAGCTCGCCAAGCCCACGCGTCCACTGAGGAGTTGATCACACCGAATCATGCCAAGAAAAGGTGTTCCATAAATAGAAACTGATGTGTCGCGTCATCCAGAGCTGCTTCTCCCGCAGAATCTACATCCAATCAGGTCATTGAAGAGGAAAATCAGAACATGGAAACTGATGAATTTGGGCACAAGAATGGTACCTTTGGGTCTAACGAGACTCATATCTCTCCCATTGGATCAATTGTCGATCACAAACCGATTGATACTTCAATTAGCGAAATCAAGTCTTCCACTTCCATTTCTAAACCCACTCTCACCATCATCACTAACAATTAACAGAGCAGTTCTCTATGACAACTGCTGGAGGGCATATGTGATGGAATGCACAGCCACATCCCACACACTACGGATCAATGACTGCCTGTGTCCTCATCTCCCGCATATAGCCACGCCCCAACTTGATTGCTTAGTTACTTATTTATTACCTATCGTTGCTCTTCACTGCCCTTACCCGGATCCCTATGCTATGATTGAACCAACTGTTGTTATACCTATTTATAGTACTTAGCTAGAAGTATAAGTACCCAACTTTGTGTTAGATTACATGACTCCCTCAAAATACAGTCCTTACCCCTGTCTGTTCCTGACCGAATCTGTGTGCCGATACTGTGACATAGTGGTTATGTCATGCTAGCATCACAATGTCACAGCTGAAACGTCGGATGGAAGAGGATACTGTTGAACACCATCAAGTTGACAATACCCTTTGGGGTCAGAAGGTATGTTCCCACATCGTGTCAGATGGGAACTCTGAGTCACTCTATCACCATAGCTTTCTTTGGATCAACAGCTTGGCCCGAATATAGAACAACTCGAAGAGCAGCATCAAATTGGGAATTGTGATCAGCACCCTGACTTAAGATGTTATGTCCAGAAGGTTAACTCAATTCCTTGGCACTTCGACTTGGATCAAAACAGACTTCAGGTATGGGCCAGTGCAATTGTGAGTTACTAGTTGTTTGTTATGATGTCGTTCAGTTGGCTGATACGCAGTCAAGTTACGCAAAATGACAAATCTTGAACAGGCTCTGATCGGAAGCAACTTCTTTCACCCAAAGGATTGTCTTGGTTACAAGAATGAAGCTCCCCAAACACCTATTCCATTATTTCCTCATCCTAGTCCCTATTCCCCATGGAGTCAACCACCTTATCAAAACTTTGGCATGCCATCTCCCCATGCACCTCACACCTTCTTTCCTTTTGGTGGAATGGCTGTGCCTGGCTATCCACTGATGCCGTGGGGTTATCCTCAACCTCACACCCCCTGGCTCTATGCCTAGCTCTGCACTGCCAACACCATCAATGCCAATGCAAGCCTCATCCTCTGTAAACCAACTAACTGTTGAAGGATGGTGCAATCAGCATAATCTTGGTGATGATGAACACCAAGGATTGACAAAGCTAGGCTTCCGTGTTGGTGATAAACTCGATGCACTCACAAAGGATGTGTGGGAATGGGCTGGACTTGGACCCCTTCATCGACAATGCATTCTTGCTGCGTATGGTATGGAGCAATGTGCGTGAGGCTGTGCAGCCTTGCCTGATTATACCCACTATGCCTCGTGTTGTCAAATTCTTACTGTGGATACTTCTTTGCCATTAATTCTTGTATATATGACTTACAGCCTATAATTTCAGTTCATCTTCAATATAGCATATACTTGTACATGCTATGCATACCCGTTCATTAATTACAGCAATAAACTCCTTTGTAATTACAGGTACCCACAGTCTCGAAACCACCCTCGAGCCTTGTCTGCTGTTACAGCAGCAAAACATGCTTCAGCAAGATCTCTTTCAGGATACAAACTATCTTGAAAGTGTTGCCAATGACGACGAAGATATGCCTTGACTAGTAAGCATCATAGTTGTTGAGTTGGCAATGT